>JBCAUI010539227.1:0-10902 GCA_038406195.1 Haplosyllis anthogorgicola
TTTTTGGGGATTTTTCCGCCAAAATTGGGTAAAGTTGGGGCGCCCCAAGGTTGGCGCCCCCCCCCCCCTACGAGAAATCCTGGATCCGCCACTGCTGTATATATGCTTTTCGTGTAGTTTATTCATCTTTGAAACATGACCGTGACAAATATATTCTCATAGGTTATGGTCTATTTTTGTACCGCAACAACGTCTTGGTATCGTTATTTCCATAGTAACATTTAATTACAGTTGATTGATTAGTAAGAAATTTGATTGGGTGTCAATAGTAGGTGTGCACTTATCAATGACTGAATCCTTTTTACCTTTACCACACAAATGCTGCCTTCCCACTTTGTATCAAGCTGTTAATGGAAAATTTCTTACATCATGATTCATCGCATATTAATTAGTGCATTCATGTTTTCTGCATAAATTATCACTGTGATACCGAATCATGAAATTCCTATTAATTTTAAAACGTGTAGAACAAAAGAAGAAACAAACGAATTCCACGCTGTGCTTTTGATGTGCTATTGTTCCAAAACTGACAGGAATTTCAGTATTTGTACCTCCTCAACATCTAACCGTTACAATTTTGACCAGTAACGCGTAGCTGTATACTCCCGAGCACTACAGTTTGATCAATTACCATAAATCATTTAAATTGCAAGCAGCTCAGGAAATGTACGGGATATTGTGAACAATAACATTTCATGCTGTGTCTTAAACCTGAGCAACAGCACCAGCTCCCGAAATTCCTATCAATTTGGAAACGTATAGAACAAAAGAGAAGACTGAAAAAATTCACGCTGTGCTTTTGAATTTCTATTGTTCCAAAACTGATGGGAATTACAGGAGCTGAATGTGAATTTCTGCTGTTTACAAAGTATAGAAACTTGAATTGATACTTAATGACCAATTTTTGCAGGTTGAAAATATTCTTTCTCGGTGAACAGAATTCTGGGAAAACGTCTTTAATCCATAACCTGTTGCAAGATGGCGTTCCTGAGCCAAAGCCAACAGAGGGCGTTGTGTGTCACACTTGGCAACCATTTGCCGATTCTAAATATGGTAAACGAGCAGAGACCTTTCTTTTACATGTTAACGTATTAAGAAGGAAAAAATTTTAGGAAGAAAAGTACATTTTCTCTGTACCACAGTAAATTATTTTTGTGAATTATCGTCAATGAAATTAAAAGGTGACATGAATTGAGGTATTCGGCATGATTTTCACTGTCAATAAAGTAATGTAGCCTCTTTAATTTACTGGACTAAAACAAACAATAACACAATATCCATTATATTCGATAATATTTCTATACAATGTTAATGTTAATTAAAATAAGATATTTTCCTTTGGTTTTCATCCAATGCCACCATGAAGCATGTGATTATGCAATTTGCTAAATCGGAAAAAAATCAAGAATCAAGCTCAGTTAATTCACTTGTGCGAAACAGCAAAGCAAAGTTTAGCTTTCTTTAATAAATTTGACGATGTTCAGTTCGCACTTATGTCTCATGATCTTATGAAATACACAGATGATTTACTTGAAGAAACGATTTCCCCAGAAGAGAAACTCGCAACACTTGAACTGATTGATCTAACAGGGCGACAGGTAAATACCACGATTCTATAACCTATTAACCCGCATTGATTTAATTTTGTGAACAATATATTTAAAGCGCTTCATGAATTTTGATTATTCCTAAAATGAAGAACTAGAAACAGACATTTCATCCTCTGAGCCACACCTCCTAAAAGTCCCACATTTGACAACAAAGGAAGATTCTTCTGTTTTGTTGCTTTGTTCTCATTATTGAGCAACTTCTGAAATGTATTTCATTTTGCGAACAATAAAAATCTCATGGAGTATCTCTGGAAACCATGTTATGGTTCTTCATTTGGGAAACAATATGAATTCACCTGTGCTTTTGTTCGAGTGAAAGGCACTAAAAGTGAAATTGTATTCTCATACTTTCAAAAAGTCAGTGGCTGGAAATGTAATTGAGCTCAGAGGGTAGCTTTCGGCTCGAAACTCTTTTTCGACTATTTCAAGCCAATTTTTTTTTCGATTTTGGACTATCTCACCTCAAGCTTTCCCAAGGGTCACGTCTGTCGCTACACCTACCATTACACCTAATATTGCATTTATCATTTGTCTTCAGGTATGTCTTGGTATACATCCTTTCCTTTACAAAGAAGGCTCAGTGTTTGTGATCGCCTACAGTATTCTGTGCAAAAATGCAGCCGATTCCGTCCAAGCGATTATTAATACAGTGCAAACAAAGGTTGGTTTTATTTTTCTATTTTTATTTTTCTGCGACAACAACCTCTCGTTTTAAAGGGTGATAACACCATAGACTTTTAAAATACGGCGGGGGGACGAGGGGATGTATTGTCTATTAGTGCATTGCAATACAAATAATGTGTTAGGAATAGCGTCTTCCTTCTATCACAGGTGATTATTGTGATGAAATACTGGACTTCCCTTACAGTGAGCTAATGGAGATTCCTTTTTTGGCGTTAGGGTGCAGCACCTGACGGGCCATAAATCCAATGTATATTTTGTATTCTGATGGATAGTGATTACTGATACTTCATTCTATGAGTTCAACAAGCGACAATTAGCTTGCAAGAGATTCTGGAGCTTACTGAATAAAGTTTTGAGTTTTTATTACTATGTTACATAAAAGTAAAGTATCTCCTGGATATGTATCGAACAAGTTTACGTTATTCAGAATTTATTTGGCCGAAATAGCAGGCAAAGAACCAAGGTTTTTCCAAATTGGTTTTAATGGAATTAGGCTAATTAGCCTAGTTATGTTTTTTGCTTTTTTGAACCAAAATTGACAAATACCGAGAAGGACTTTAAACACTAAATTCCTAATTATAATAATGATACTGAAATTTATACCAGAACTTTAATTTGAATTAAACAACAATATATTTCTGCAATTACTATGTCTGTTGAATTGGGTAAATTAGGCGAATTAGCCTAAATGTCGAACAGTGAAACCAATTTGGAAAAGCCTCGAACCATTTCGTTAGGCTTGACTCTAATCTTCAGGTTCCCGGAAGCACCATATTTATCGTTGCTATTCGAGCAGATAAACTCTTTAGTGAAGATGAGAGGCAAAAGAGAACACAACAACTGCTCAACAAACTCATCAAAATGGAAACCTCCCACCAAGAGTACATCAAAGATGAAATCACCAGCCTTGCGTGAGTGTTTACAGTAGAGCCTGAAAATCTTATCAGTTTTGGAACAATGACATTTCACGCTGTGCTTTTCAGTGAGGGAATAGAGACCATCTTGTGGTAGATAGAACATCACATCGAATAGAAAATAACAGCGTGAAATTTCTTTGTTCGGTAGACTACGCAAATTTATACGATTTTCTCTTGATGTTTGCAAATAAAAAGCACAGTGTGGAATTCGTTATTCTCAAATGTTTTCAGATTCACAGACCGTTCAGGAAGATATTCGGTCTCATTCAATCAAAGTTTTTTGTCTGCCTAATTTGCCTTTGTAAAAAAAATAATAAAACAAGTTTACAAGGGCATTCTCGAGGCATTGAGGGGATTGTGCCAGCTACAATCCTGAAGATTTTAAACTGTTTGCAGTTCACAAAATTCGTATTAGAGCTACAACACAGTACCTTATGGAAGCTCCCTTGCATTGGCGGATCTAGGGGGGGGCGCAGGAGGCGCCCCCCACGGCAAAAATTTTCTTCATTTTCATGCAGTTTTTCCCGATTTTGGGGCGAAAATAGGTGAAAATTGGGTTGGCGCCCCCGCCCCCTACGGGCCGGGCGCCCCCCCCCCGGTATGGGAAATCCTGGATCCGCCAATGCCTTGTGTACCCTTCTGTACACAATTGATACAATTTTCGTGTTATATTTCTGTTGCAGGCAATTGGGGCAGGATAAAAAGATAATCCATCAGATTGACGCTCTAGAGATATACCTACAACACAGGCCCAAACTACCAAAACAGGTTCACGTAATCAGCAACCTTACTGGAAAGGTAATCTGAAATATTGAATCATCTGCTGGCAGCCAGAAAACGAAAACAATAGAAGAGTAGGAGTTTCTATTGTTCTCAACTCGAATAATAAAATCTTAATTGAGACAAAAAATCGTGTTCCCTCTGAATATGCCACCCGTTCTAATTATAGCGCCCAATATATTTGAAACAAAAATAATTAAATGAATCTTTTGATGGAATTCATAAAATACAAATTTTAAGTGTTAATGCACATTAAATAAAGGTACAGAAGTGACAAAACAAAATCAGATCATGAAATTACTATTAAAAGTTAAGCGCCCGCGACCATTGGCTTAATATTCAGCATGAAATTCAATTGTTGTCAATCTCTAGATTTTTAATCAAAGCACTCCCTCAAAACTTTTTCTTGGTATCCTTTGCAAAAAAATTAGACGGAGTACTATATAGTGACAATTTGAGGTTATTTAATTTTTAGGGCATTGAGGAACTTAGGCATGATATTTTAAACACTATACTTGAGATTGCAAAGAAACCTGTTTTTCTGTCAAAGCTACCAGCAAAGCTCAAAACACACCTCACAAAGATTCAAAACAATATACTGAAGTTGAGATGGGACAATAAGATAATGATTACTGACAGAGAATACAAGGAATTGTTGTGTGAAACTTACAACATAGCTTATGAGGAAAATATCAGCATGGAGTTTATTAATGTAAATGACGTTGACATGGCCTTGAAAGAAATGGTAAAGTAATAATCTACCTACCTATCTATCTTTTTATCCAGACTATCTATTTGCTCACTTTCATGTGCATCTTTGATTCCGTGTTTAATCATCGAGATTTCTTTTGAAACAGTTTTTCTCGTTTCTTTTGTTAAAAAATGATTGTGGTGCAATTTTGTCTTATACAATACAGGACCTAATTCATGACCATAAAAATAACCATTATGCCTGCATTGATCCATTGTCTTTCATCAACTGCTTGTGCCATCTTCATGTAGATGATCCAAGGAAAACCTTTAAGATAGAAGCTTCAAGGTAAAATTAATCTCATTCTACAACAAAAAAGAATATTAAAAATGTCCAATATTTGATGCAAATAGTCTATACAAAAGGAAACAAATTAATAAGTAAAAAAATCATCATGAGAAAGGTTTTCAACCGAATATTTTTGTGTTAATTTTATCTAAATAATTATATTGGATATTGATGAACAGTTTTTGCAATTTGTAGGTTCTGGCCCAAAGAAAGCGGTTACAATAAACCAGACCCAAGTGTTCTGGTAAAAGTGCTGGAAGAGATACCTTCAAATGGATTTATAAGAGAAGCTATACTTCCCATTCTTCTGCAGGTAGATTTTTTTAATTTCCTGAGAAAGTAGTCAATAGTGTAACCCCTAAATTTAAATAAGGTGCATCTGGAAATAAATACACTGACATATTGGTACTAATAAAACAGTTACTCTTTTTCAGGATTTGTCTTTAACAGAAGTACAGATAAAATATATTGTTGCTTATCTGCTGGAGATGGGAATCCTTGCAGATCATTCTCTAGTAAAACAAAACATAGAAAATCTTTCAATGGCATATTATCCCTCATTGTCTCCTGTGAAAAGATTTTATGCAACAATGACAAACTTGATCACTGAAACCAGACCAGTAAGTAACAATTTCCTTGATATGTAATTGTATGTGGCTTTTTTGCTTAATTGTATAGATGGGAAAACTTATGTTAACAGAAATTCCCTTCACACAGGCAAAAACTCATTGTCAAGACCTACCCAATCAATACATGGGTTGAGCCCATTTGGTTAATTACAAGAAATTTCATATAATACAAGCTAGCCAAACTGTTGTTAGTTTACCTAAATAAGTGTCTGTTTCAGCAATTAAACTGGACTTCAAGGCCTTTTCCAGGAGATGTACAAGTAAACTGGAGATATACATTTCCTGCTGGTGATCCACCTGAAGCATTGCTCTCCATGATGCTTGTTGTATGCAAACATGCCATGGAATGCAACTATCATTATCACTGGAGACATGGAGTGCTTATTAAAAATGGAGAGGTGATTTGATCATTCAAAAATTTTTAATTTTTTAAAATCCATCATTTTCCCTCTTCTGTGTTACCAAGCCAATTCATGCTTTGTTCATGGAATAATACAATTAAAGCATGTGTTCTGAAAATCACTGAAAGTAATGCAGTAGGGTACAAAGGGTGACATTTAAAGCGCAACTTTACATCTAAAATTATTTAATGGTGTGCTGAACTGCAATGGTAAACCATAGGAGTTTTCTGTCGCCCCATAATTGTGGCAGCACCTTACGGGCAATAAATTACAACTACACTTCGTACCCTACTGATGGGTCCCGATTCTTCTTATTCTTTTAGGCGACTGTTTGTATACAGAAAGACAAAAACTTCTTTGACCTGTGCTGCAGAGTAAATGGAGAGATCAGTGGTGTGGGTGATCGTAACATGTCCATGGAGTTTCTGTGGGTCACCCTGGTACTGTACATAAAAACAAGTCTAGAATTTCTTTCTCAATGGCCTGGATTATTAGTAAAGGTAAGAAAGGAAAAACTATCATAGAATAATTGTGAAAATCGGTTAAATTTGAGAGAAAACTGTAAGTTTATTTTTATATTCATTCTTGTAGGCCATAATATTATCAAAAAATGTAATCATCACTTTCAGACACACGTGCACCAAGCATAGATAAATTTTAAAAATTGTTGAAAAGCTTATACATTATTATTATTTTAGGTTGAACTAGTCCCACTAGGACTGCCACTATTTAAAGGTGACACTGTGAACAAGGAATATTCGTTCTGCTTGTTCAAATGCTTCAGCTATCTCAAGAAAGGGCAAGATATTACATTCACTGACTCAAGCGTGGAGAGAATACTGGATATGAAAATGCTACTTCCATTTGAAGGTAAGATAATTACAATTTAGTTTCACTTACATTTCAAATTTCTTCCATGCTTTTTGACGCCTTTTAATGTTACAACATTTTTTTCAGCTCAAGAAAGTGCAACAGTCAAAGAATGGATTGAATTCATTCTGTCCAGAAGAGAAGAAGTGCTGGAGACGTGTGGTTCCCCGGGATTGAATCCTATTCCTTTGGGACAATACCCTTTGGTTAACCAGAGTTCGGTGGATTCAGACCAGGCCCCTCCCGTTAAACCCAAAAAGGTTGATTAATTAGTGCTTGTTCATTGTCACTTTTCTCTCTGGCATGTTGTTGAATCTGCATTAAAAGTTTCACAGTTGAAACATAACAATACCTTTAATTCATAATAAAAAATAGACACAACTGACTAAATTTAATCTCACAATTTAAGAAATTAGAAGTGAAATGGAGCATGGATAAGATAGAAAATACCAAACCAACCATGAACCAAAAAGTTTCAATAACGAAGCAGAAAAAGACGGAAGGTGGAGGGAAACAAGATGATGATACGGAAGGTATTGGAGCAAGACCTGAGTGTGTGTGTGCGTGTGTGTGTGTGTGTGTGTGTGCGTGTGTGTGTGCAGGCGCACGCGCTTGTGTGCAGCTGTCTGCTAACGGCATGACTATTTGAAATTTACTGCATGCGAAGATAGAAAAAGGTGAACAAGTTGGCCAGAGTATCTGTACAGCAGTCTCACCGCTGCAAGGTGTAAAATTGGTACCAGTGGTTAGCAGGCTTAAGTAGTACCAGCTCTGTGCGAACGTAGGTTATGTATCGAACTGTTACTTTATTATTTTTTCTGTTTTGTTTTGTTTTAAAGATTTGACTGAATCACTGGAGACAAATATCGATGTGACATCTGCAACGCAGCGTTTCGTTAGCGAAGAAGATGAGATTAAAAAAGCAACAAAGATTGCTTCTTCGTTTGTAGCTGGTGTCATGGCAACTGCTGTTGCTGATTACATCAAAGCTGTTTATGATGACAACCATGACTCCCACAGAAAGGTATCTGCAGCACAGGTATATGAAGATAATTATATCGGAGGTTTTTCATATGTTTTGAGTGGCTGTGCATTGAGAAAATTAGTCAGGGGAATTGATACACACACTACTGATAGCGATTTGCACATAAATAATGCTGAAATAAACTTGAACACGGATGACTCGTTTTCGGCTTAAGTCGAGCCTATTCCAATATCACTTTGATCTTGAAATGTTACTCGCTAGGTCAAACCTCGACTTTTTTAAAGTTTCCTTTGAGGTTCGAGGCAAATGGGGTGCATTGTACGTGTTTTTTAAAGTTACTTATTTCTTATGATTTAGGTTGCGGCAGCTAAAGTCACAGCTAAGGCAACTCAAGCTGTACAAGCTGGCGAAATCAACAGTGCGGCCTATGCCGTTCTAGAAGCGGCGAGATCCATTGAGTTAGCGCTAAGCAAGCGCAGAAGTGAACAGAAAATGGTACAAAGCAAGACCTGTAATATTCTGTAAGGCCAGACTTTTTTTATTTGTTGGATTACGTTTCCAGCCGCTATCAGAAATCAAGAAATCAAAAAAAAAAAGAAGATGAATCAGAGCCCAAATAATACAAAATCGTAACTTTCCATCACTTCAATGAAACATCGTTCAGAAAAATTATTCAATTTTGTAAATTTTAATCAAAATTATCAAAATGTACGGCAAAGTCAATTTTTATTTATTTATTTTTCCGATCGCCGCTCTCAAAAATTTCCTCCACTGATACGTTATCCAACAAATAAAAAAAGTCTGACCTAACATTAGGAGTAATTGTACATTGTACAGTATATTGTTTACGATTTGACTTTTCCAAAAAAGAGTCATGGCGCCATTTTTGCACTTTTTCGTTCCCTGTACCCAATCTTGATCTGCTTACATGATGAACATCTTAACTTTGTTTAAATTCTCGATCTTGGTACAAAATGAAATGGTTTTTTTTGTACATAAGTTGATTCTTTCCAATAAAATCGCACCATCACTACGATAATGCTTTGAATAAAATGTATTACGGTGAAACCTGCCATTTATGATCACCCTTTGAACCAATTTTTACAATCGTAGACAACTGGTGGTCTTAAAAACGGAGGTTTATTTAAAAACAAATTGTAGTTTCAGTTCTGTAATATCTGGTCACAAATCTCAGTGGTCGTAAAATACAGGTTTTACTGTATTTAACAAATTATTTTTTGATACAAGTTGCGGCTCTGCAAAAATTTGATGATCAACATTTCTTTCCTTCACAACGTACAGTATATAAATATTTCAATGTAAATTCAAATAAAATTCCTTTAAAACTACATTTTGAGACGTTTTTATTTCGTCTTTATCTGTTCGATGTTTCTGTTTGAAGTTTCAATTGCTTACAAATGATTTACGAGATAAAAATTATCCGCTGGCCTTCTTTTTCTAATTTGGCAAATCTAACAATTTGCTAATTAAGTGATTTTGAAATCAAGAATTCAAGCCTTTTGGTTCTTTTGCATTAGATTTTATTCGCATGATAGTGTTTTTAAAATACAACATTTTTTGACACTCGTAAGAGTAGATGGAATGTACGTGTAACTAAACTTGAAGGAGACAAGACAAAGTTAACATTAGCGCAGACAAAGTATACCTAACGAATACAGTACATGTATCAATTTAATGTAGCACCACAATGCAATGTCTAATTGTATGGTTTTTGTGAAATTATTCTCTGCAATCATACAATTGGCACAATACAATTTATTAATTATGAAGATGAAATGTAACAATATTGCAATTATTTCTATTAAAATCAATTATGGAATAAGATATTAATTTTACATAGCACCTCAGCATACGTCAACAAGAAACGAACAAGTGTCACGAGAAACAATTCAAAGAAATTGAACATTCTAACTGAATTACATTTCCATGTTTTTGTATACTCTATTGAGAAGTTTAAATGTTAAGGCGACTAAATTTACCTGGGGCAATTCAAACTTTGTGATTGAATTCGACGCGAATTATTTATCCACTCCCAAAATGTGCAATAAAAATCAACCTTAAACTGTCTAGTTTGCTGATAATATTCTCTTGGACAACAACTACTGTGATGGCAAGTTTATGTTGAGTAGTATTCCTTACATTACATGTTTTCTCATGATCACTTTTTTGTTTTACAACCATTTGTCTCCAAAATTTCCAGGAAACCATGTACATGTATTCATTATTTTCATGTACACGTGTTTCAATTTTGTAAAATTTTTCCTGTATGGCCACAGGATTTTTAGCACAAATTGATCAAATTAAGAGCAGCCTTCCAAATGATGTCCTTTTCTGTGGCAGGGGTGGCCTCTCAAAAGGAGCTTTATTGGACCTGCGTTGCCTGTGTTATTGTATTATTTCTACCGATCAACAGTGAACATTACTAATGATTTTCTCGTGAATTACCACACAAGCAGCTGTTTACTACCGTTTCTGGAGTACTTAATGCGATTTAGTCACCTTTAAAGAATATTCTTAGAAATACTAATTTTTAGTACTCGATTAAGCTTATTACGTCAACTAAACTTCACAAGCATTACTGAACTCTATTGCTATGAGAAATAAATAAGCAACTCAACTAAATGTACAGTTATTGTCAAGTGACTATTAGCATTCATAGCTATGTACAACTACAGTATCTACACAACCTACACAAAATATATTTCATTTACGACAATACAGTGAAACTGTCTCTGTCTGTCTGGGACAACTTATTCGGCCACTGTGTAATGATACGGAATGTATTTTAAAATTTAATTATTATTTTACGATCACTTACCTTACATTTTTAGTTGAAACTTGTAGTTTGTTGGTAATTCTTAGATCTATATTTTGTTGTAATTAATTTGGAAATACCTTTAAATCCTTAGCAATAAACTGTTAATGCCTCAAACAAACATGCCAACTTGTTGGGATCAAGGAATACA
>JBCAUI010539238.1:0-10902 GCA_038406195.1 Haplosyllis anthogorgicola
ACCAAATCCGTAATAAATCAACTGGAACCAATTTGGACAGGGAATTTGGTCTCCTGTGATCAAAAGAAATACTATTTTCCTCACTTTAAGTAATTTGACCCAGAATAGAATGATCCGGGCACAAATCAATAACCTGATGCTATACCAATACGGATATTGAACATAACCCTTTACTATCTATGTTCAACCAAAAAGTCACTCCATAACATTTTTCCTTTCAATTTTTTATTGGACCAGGGTCCATTTGTTAGATCACTGATTACCATTGTTTTGGACACAATGTCTTATCAAAATTTGGTATATTTTGGTATTTCTTATCCTATCTAATTAGCCAGATTGGACACATCTGAAAAAATGAGACCAGGTACGAATTTAGAAAAACCTACACACATCAGTTAAAACCAGTGTGCGACTTTTTTAAAAAAAATTGTGGGGCCACTGATTATCCCCGTTTTGGACTTGTGTGTCCTTCTCCATTGGTTTTAAAGCCAGGGTGGATCTCTCGCCTGCACTCTTTCTTGCTTCCCTGCAGTGATCCTAAGGAACACGTCTGTTGCGACACCTGCCTTTTCCACCAGTAGGAGTGTGCACTGTACACGGGTGTACAGTATGCGACTTTTGTTACCAATTTCAGGAGCAGATCTTGAGATTTTCGTTGGAGGAAGCTCTGGGGCACCTCGAGGTTGGCTGAAGGGGGCGCCTCTTTTATAAAACAAATCTGGACCATTGGAGGAACACTTTTAGAAAGGACAACTCTATTGTTGTAAAAGGTAGGTGAAGCACCAGTTGTTCGTAAGAGACCAGGTTAGAGAACCACCCTGGCTTTAAAATCCATGGGGAAGGTCACACGAAGTCCAAACAAGGAGTAATCAGTGGGCCCTCTAATGGACCCTGGTCCAGCAAAAACCTTTCTGTAAAAAAAGAAAGAAAAAGTACGTAAGCAAATAGATCAATTAACTTTAAAAACACTGAAATAAATTTGGCAGTTGATGGTCTTACTTATTCGTCCCCAGCCGATGCCGTACGCTCTGCTCACGTTCTTGTCCACTTCTCCTATCCGGCTCATCCAGTCTTTGACTAAGCACACCGGCTGTTAACAGACAAATGTAACGGATTTATTCACATGTACACGTGTGCTCTCACACGACGAACCATATTTTTTTTTTGACCAAGGATTTTTTAAAGCTTGGCACCACAACAAATTCACTGGCGTAGCCCACTGACATCTATCTTCACAAAATCATCAGAATACAAACTATACATTTTAATTACATTAATTGCAACAAGTCAACTTCATATTGGTATAATTCAATGAGTCAATAGCAAAATACTCTATGGCACACATTTCATTATGCATATGTCCCCTGTTCAAGTCACCTTTGTACAAAATACTATTTTGTTTATTTTTCAAATGCTCAATAGATGTCGCCACCTCCTGAGTATATTTTCCTTACTTACAATTTGTATTGCAATGATCTACATGCAATTGTCCCCAAGAATTTCAACGAGGTAACAGAAAGTTATGATTTGTGTTATTTTGTTTCTAATTTTTTTACAGTTTGCCTCAAATGAATTCCATGCTGTGAATTTGACCCAGACAAAAGCGCCTATTGTTCTATAAACGAAGAGCCTTAACCAAAAATAACATCCTCTGCTTTATTTGTTTGAGAGCTGGAAAACGTAATTCAACGGATAAAAACGTTTGGCCTAACTTCATCAAATATCACTGACCTGAATGGCGTCATTGAACACCAATGGTTCTTCCCAACAGACTATTGTCAGATCGTAATCGTAGGCGGTGCCTGTGTTCCCATAACTCTCATGGGTTGTGCTCTTGGAGATTCTCCGATACTGAAAGTCATACAGATAAAACGGTATGCGAGAAGTGAGGACAGCTGCCCGCTAACACCCACATACCCTGTATGCGCTTATTGAGTAAAGAGTAGATGGTAATCAAAAGTGAACCAAGAGATCATGGTTCACACGTGACATCAGAATACAAGCTATTCAGTTAGATTTTATTAATTGCAGCAAGTCAATTTTATATTCAATTCAACAAGCCAATAGCAAAAGACTCCATGGTAGCACATTTGATTATGCATCTGGAGGTACCCTGTTTGAGTAACCCTAAACTATATATGCAGTATTTTATTTATTTTTCAAACATTCAATGTTGCCACCTCCTACCTACAATTCCTAATATACAATTTGTATAACGATGGCAAGCATGCAAAGTTCTCCCTTCCGTTAATTTCCAGGCTTTAAGCCTTACCTGACAGTTCTGGTTGCCGTCCCTTGCTCCTGGACACGGGTGGTCCACGGTGTAGTGCAAACCCACAACGATGAAGGCATTTACTCTGTGAGAAAGAGAATGAACACGCATTGGCGGATCTAGGGGGCGCGGGAGGCGCCCCTTCCCCCCTACGGGCCAAATTTCTTCATTTTCATGCAGTTTTGGGGACTTTTGCGCTAAAAGCGGGTAAAAATTGGGGCGCCCCAATGTTGGCGCCCTCCCCCCCCCCCCCTACGAGAAATCCTGGATCCGCCACTGATACGGATAGGTCAGGTTCCACTACAGAAAATTGCTCCTTTGTCTTTGTATGGCATTTTATAATCTTTTGTCAGCCGATTCGACAGCCTTTAGGTATGACAGTTTCAGTTGTAATGTCCAAAAAAATTAACTGTAGCTATACTCACGCGGGCTGACAATGAGCGGCTGTTACTGCACATCTGTCTGAGAGAAGGGAGGCTCCACATCTACAATATGGAACATTCAAAACATTACGGAACAATAGCTTCCAACGGTAGGGAACGCTCACTTACACGTTTTGATGAGCTTAGCATTTCTAGGAACTGAAAGTCCTATCAAGTTATAAAATGCTAATTATTTTGGACAGGTATCAAACAAAAGGAGCAAGAAAAAATTCCACGTTGTGCTTTTGATGTGCTTTTGTTCCAAAACTGATAAGAAATTCATCACTTGGTATTTAAACTACAATAAACTAAGTGAATTGAAATCTTTTGAGATGATAACACTGAAGTAAAATACGATGGTTTAATTTATATTTTACCAAGTCATCGCAAATAGAACAGAAATAATCAGTTTCATCTTGACAGTGGCAATGAAATGTTTGGTTAAGGCTAGCTGCTGAGTTACAGCATGTAATTCTATTGACACAAAGTGAAAAACCATTTCAGGAGTTGATGAGTGCAATTTGTTCCTTACTTAAAAAATAATTTTATGTCAAATTTTTCCATGTAGTCATTACTACCCCATTGTGCTGTAACATACGCCGCCATGAAGGGCCAGCTGTTGGGCGCCACCTCACAACCGCCGATCACGCGTGGGCACCGACCCGACGAAATCTCAGGCTGTCCGCACGTCCACTCTGAAACAATAAAGGGGATTAAATCTGGTGTTCAACTTTAATTACAAACACGCATTGGTTGAAGATGTGTTCAACTAATCAAGAGGTACAAAAAACTATTTGTGCAGCCTCTAACATTACATGTTTAACATCACATTTTTCTTTATCGCAGAAGGTGTGAATGTCAATTGTACTTGGTAAAATGCCTCAAGGCTAAAGAAATCTGTGCGCACATTCCAAATATAAATTACCTATGCTATTCCTACGACTTCTGTCTCAAGACTGAGGAATGAAACACCCCCTGTCCCTTTAAAATGACACAGAAGTAATAAATAGGCCAAATTTAAGTTACCCGCTTGAGGTAAACTATGAACAGAATTTGCGTTTGCCGCTGAGGTTAAATCTAGTCATTTCATGTTCAACACCATTGTTCATAACTGCACTTGAAACTTTCTTTGACGAACCTTCTTTTAGTAGGACTCTGAGCAATTGCTGAACTACAACTAATTCATTATTTACGTAAATTTCATACTGTCTTGAGCGAATACATTGTCACCAACGAACTATTTGCCCTTTGCAATTAGCAGTTCGCCCACAACAAGTTTTACTGTATGTGGAAGTGTAAATTTGAAGTAAATATACAAACTTTATACAAGCTGTACTTACATTTTGGAATTTTGGCAATCAGAAAGAAAAGTTTAACATGATGGCAATTAATTGTCAGGACTTTTATGAATATGTACAAAAAGTACTATACCACAGTTGGGTCCAGTTTGTCCCCTTGCACACGTTGACCAAGAGGGCGATTGAGTAGTTCCACCTTCTGTGGTTGTAGTTGGAGCCTTTGCTGTTGTGGTGGTCGTTGGGGCTTCTGTTGTTGTAGTTGGGGCCTTGGTTGTTGTGGTGGTTGGGGCTTCTGTTGTTGTAGTTGGAGCTTCTGTTGTTGTGGTTGGGGACTGTGTTGTGGTTGGAGCCTGTGTTGTTGTTGTGGGAGCTTCTGTTGTTGTGGTTAGGGACTGTGTTGTGGTTGGAGCCTTCATTGTTGTTGTGGGGGCCTTAGTTGTTGTAATTGGAGCCTTGGTTGTTGTGGTGGTTGGGGCTTCTGTTGTTGTGGTTGGGGCCTTGGTTGCTGTAGTTGGAGCTTCTGTTGTGGTGTTTGGGGCCTTGGTTGTTGTGGTTGGAGCTTCTGTTGTTGGGGTTAGGGACTGTGTTGTGGTGGTTGGAGCCTTAGTTGTTGTTGTGGTTGGGGCCTTAGTTAATGTAGTTGGAGCCTCGGTTGTTGTGGTGGTTGGGGCTTCTGTTGTGGTTGGGGCCTTGGTTGTTGAAGTTGGAGCTTCTGTTGTGGTGGTTGGGGCCTTGGTTGTTGTTGTGCTTGGGGCCTTGGTTGTTGTGGTTGTTGGAACTTCTGTTGTTGTAGCTGGGGCATTGGTTGTTGTTGTGGTTATGGCCTTGGTTGTTGTGGTGGTTGGAGCTTCTGTTGTTGTGGTAGGAGCTTTGGTTGTAGTGGTTGGGGCTTTGGTGGTTGTGGTGGTTGAAGCTTCTCTTGTTGTAGCTGGAGATTCCATGGTATTGGTTGTTGTAGTTGGAGTCTTGGTTGTAGTTGGAGCCTTGGTTGTTGTTGTGGTTGATGCCATTGTTGTGGTTGGGGTTTTAGTTGTTGAAGCAGTTGTTGTTGTTAGACCTTCTGTTGTTGTTGTTGTTGTTGTTGGGGCCTTGGTTGTTGTGGTGGTGGTTGGAGCCTTTGTTGTTGTAGTTGGCTGTGGTCCAGGAGGTTTAGGCTCCTCTGTTGTTGTTGGGTTAACAGTTGTTGTCTTTAGTTCTGGTGGCTCTGAAGAGACAAAATCGCAAATGCTACCAAATCTAAGCAAAAAGTGCAATCAAATCTATGCAAAAGCTCAGACTACGAATCTCCTCCAATTGGATGCTACTTTTGATTAAACATAAACTAATTTAAATTTTTATTGGCGGCAACAGCCCGGTCCCCTTTCTGAGACCAGCATACAAACATTTGGTGGGCAACTGGTATCCCTGTTTTAGACTTTGCAACTCGGTTTCAAAGCCAAGGATTTCATTGAAACAAATTTGATGGACTAGTCCCAAGTTGCACGTACTTTTTTCAAATTTTGTGAGTAGTCACTGCATGTGCCAACCAACGACCTTCTGGTCAAGGGTTTTTCACGTTCACCAATACAGTTAGAGTCAATTCTTAACTGATTTTCTTGCTACCTAAACAGGCAGCTAAGTCACGCATACATAGTATTTTCATGACCCGAGCTGTGCCCATGTACATGTGAGCGGTAACCCACACACGCAGGCACAGAAGCACACACATG
This sequence comes from Haplosyllis anthogorgicola, assembly GCA_038406195.1. NCBI lineage: Eukaryota > Metazoa > Annelida > Polychaeta > Phyllodocida > Syllidae > Haplosyllis > Haplosyllis anthogorgicola. The sequence continues at coordinate 5,702 of JBCAUI010539238.1, forward strand.
CGCGCAGGCACACACGTGCAGGAACACTTGAGCATTAGCCAAGCCTATTCTACAACCTTCAAGGCTTGCACTCTTGACTTTAAAATCAAAGTGCAGAGTCACCCCAGAGGGTACCAATGGCCCAGCAATATGGATGTCGGTCCACAAAAAAAAGTTGAAAATAAAAACTGAAATTCTAATCAATTTGGAAGCGCACAGATCAAGAGAGAAGATAAGAATTCCACGATGTGCTTTTGCTTTTGATATGCCATTGTTTCAGAACTGATAGACATTTCATCTTATGAATAAAAAAACAACTTCAGTCTGGAAATCACTTACGAGATTCAAGCTGTATTTCCTGTGGGGTTGTGCTGTGCTCATCCAGGTCATAGTCAGAGTTCTCGGCCGTTTGCTCTACTATATTGCGAGAGAGTTCTGCTGTCGTCGGCTTGAAGCTACTTTCGTCAAAACCATCCTGTGAAAAAGTAACAGCACAGAATAAAAGATTCAAGTAATGTGCTGGTTTCATAAATAGTGTCTGATGCTTTCAGTGGGTATGTTAAACCTTGCCTGTTAAACCTTGTCTGTTAACCCTTGTCTGTTAAACTTGTCTGTTAAACCTTGTCTGTTAGTCCTTGTTTGGAAACATCACGGTACCCGATGTAACAGGCCAAACTATATCCAGATATGTGTCTAAAATGTTTTGTAGCAAAGGATTTATTTTTTAAATTTAGAACACTGAGTTGAAAATTTAAATTTTGTAATTCACAAATGATCACAACACACCAGGTGGATATAATTTGGTGGGAATATCATTTGGCTGCTACACCGGTTCAGCTGGACATCTTACCAACCAAAGTAACTTAAAATAAAATTGAATTACTCACATTTTTGTCGTAAGTGACCGTTTCAACCATGGTTATTTCATAGTCTAGCTCGTTACTCGTTTGTTCCTCTCGCTTTCTTCGTTTTCTAGTTGCAGGCGAACCCACACATCTGTAACATTCACAGAAATAGATCTATCATGTCAGATAAATTGGCATGAAATTTGATAAAAGTTTCGTTTTTCAAAATTGGGAAAGACCCTGAAAATGTCTTCAAATGTTTGGAGAAAGGGGGTCCAGGTACTGATGTAAACAACTTGCTGTATATGACCATACACGCCATCTTGTAAGGATATTGATACAGCCAGCTCTGGAAGGCACCAAAGTTCTAGGTATAACAAATACAAAGTAATTTAATATTGATCAAGTCTTCTTTTTAAACTACATATCTGTGTTGGTTTCAGAGTTTTTGGTAACTACTTTGCCATGAGTAAACTCAAACTGTAGTTACGTATTTGCTGTTACAGCGCAACCACCGTAAGATTCCGTCAAATCCTGAGATTGTACTTCTATGTAAATCTGCAAAAAAAAAAAAAAAAAAAAAAAATTGGAACCGGTTTCTAAAAAAGGTGTATTTTAGGTGTATGTAATACACGTTACATTGATATTTTATCTGATGTTTACATAACAATATTTCAATAAGCCTGGTTTTATTGATGACAGGTTAACATTTGTGATGATAATGCTACTGTTAATTGGTAAAGTTTAAGGCGGACAGTAAGAGCTTTAAGTGGACAAAGCTATGTACCAATATTGACTCTAATTAATTATGTGTCAACAATTAAATGTCAAGCATTGTTGTCACAAGTGTTAACCTGTCGCCCCTAAAAGTGGGATCACTGCAATATAGTTATGTAAACAACGGATAAAATATCCGAATAATCTTTCAGATGGGACATGCCTATTGTGACTGTTCAAGAAAAGGTGAAGCGATTCGATAGCGTGAATAATTAAGATAGTAAAAGTCACCTGGTCGCAGAACTGATTTTCTTGTGTTTTAAATCCTGCAGATGTGGGATCAAGGGTTTCCCCCGGCGTACAGGGTGGATCGGCTGGTATACTCATCATTCCCTGGTAACTCACTGCAACATGTGCACGACCGATTATATGAAAAAATTTACTTCACAAAGCACTTAAGTAATTAGTCTAGTCAGACCTGAAAGGTTAGACTTTTTATTTTTTTGGATTATGTTTCCCGCAGCTCCCAGAAATCAAGAATTGTGAAAAAAATTAATCAGCACCAAGATAATTGAAAACGTCACCACATCCAATATCGTGGGGAAAGATTACATGTCGATTTTGCGAACTTTTGCCAAATATATGAAACAATCAGTTCCCGATGGAACTTCGCAACAACGTTGTTCAACTACATTTCTGAACACTTACCCCGAACCTCTTCTGTCACTTGATCCGAACTTTTGTCGTCATCTTAAAAATAAAGAATATAAAACATACGCAAGGCATACTTCGTTCCCTTCTGATTCAATAGACATCGGACCGTAACGCTGCTTCTTGTCTTGTCTGCCCTTCCCCTATTGGGTCTGCCACCTAGTGGTCCACTATGTTGAAAATTAAACTTGATACTAGTTCAATGACACCAGTAACCAGGCAAATTGCTGGTGTCATCAATGCCTTTGAGAAAATATTATCCTAACAATGGTCCATCCAATGGACTGGAAGATGGCAGTAGGTTCTAGACGTTCTTTCAATAAAAGAAGGGACATGTCGCTACTAGTCTACTTCTTATCTGTAGAGAAGTGACTGAGGTTACCTTTGTTTAGCACAAAGTACAACGTCACGGCCAAAACGATGGCGATTGTGATCAGGATAATCACCGCTATGAGTATTTTCTTCCCGATACTTAAACCAGTCTTTTTCCCGAATGACTCTCTGAAAGAAAATTAGGAATTAACAAATTACCGCCCACGTAAGCGGGAAGGTAATGTTTCAGTCGTGTCTATCTGTCTGTCTGGGCTATAACTTTTGAATCGTTTGACCTAGGAAATTCATTTTTGGTATCGAGGTATATCTTTAAAATATCTACTTCAAGTTTGAGTACAGAGGTCATTGGATTAAGTTCAAGGTCACAGAAATAAATTGTCTAATTTTGACAGTCATCTGTCAATATCATGTGTTCTAATATTTGTGAGCATTATACAAGGTCAAGGTCAAAATATAGGTCAAAATCATTTAAAGGTCAAGGTTATTTGCAAGGCAATTTGTTATTTTTCCCCATGAATTCTTCAATGTTTTAATTTATATGACATTTCAATGACTATTTGTGAAGCAGGTGATTCGGCCTTCAATTGAAGGACATTTTTGTTTGGTTTTGTTAGTAAAAAATTATAAGAGTTTTTCATTTTTAATTTGTAACAATTTGCTTGAAGAAATTTTGTGGAATTTATTAAATCATGGTTGTCTGTTGTAAATACAATGAAAAATTGGATTGAAATTTCACATTCACGACTCTCTGATATTGCCAAACTGATTTTTTTTTGATGGGACAAAGGGTGCCATGACCAGCCACTTTCTTATCTGTATGAGAGTTAGCTCGCGAAAAAATCCCTTTGATTTGAAATTCTCTTCTTCCAAAATTATGATTGTTACCGTCTGTGTACGAAAAACAAAATGATTTTTATCAATACAATTACATCAATTTGGTAAGTTTAACAAGCGAAAAAATTCCACTCTGCACTATTGAAACCCGCAAGACAAAGCGTGTAATTGCTAATCATGGGGTGAGACGTCGGTACGTACCCTGTTGGTGCGACCCTGTTGTACTGTTTGCCGAGGGAAGCGGGAGGTTTACCGGAGCTGCTGCCGGCGGACACGGACCCCGGGGCGCCTGGGTGGTGATGGTACGGGCCCGGCGGCTTACTGTGCGGGACCACCGGGTCGGTGTAGTGCGCCGGCCGGGGCGGCGGCTGAAATAATAAAAAAGTAGGTCTGATGAACCTGAGCTCATTTGGCATTATCAAAATACTTAGACAATTTAGATCACAATATCACAAGGATACAAAGTGTATGGGATAAAATCTCCAATGTGATCAATGAAAATAGCACCAATATGGCTGCCAAACTAGAAGTATAAGTGGCATCAATATAATTTTCACAGGAAATAAAGAGGGTATGTAGATGCATATGACTGCAAAATATAAAGTCTGTATCTTTAACTGTGTGTCCAGGAAAAGGGTTCAAAGAAAAATTACAAATGTGGCTGCCAATTTGAGAATAAAGGTCACAGCAACATAATTTTTGCTTGGCTTTGAGATGGGATACAGGTGCATTTGTGTATAAGATATGCAATCTCTATGATCAATAGTGTTTTCAGGGTAACTATGCAGAGACGACAATGCCAACAACAATGACAACAACGACGACGGACGATGGACACTTCATGATTCTGTAGGCTATTTGGCATATATATGCCAAATGAGTCAAAAATCATGAAGAACAATGCGGAAAATTTACAGAGTAATGTGGTTCCAAAAACCGTTTTGGACAATACACATTCAGAACTCAACGAATTGAGAATTTGTTAAAACATAAGAAGAAGAATCAGAAGAAAGATTTGAAATTGAAGAAAATAGGAATAATTCAGAGGCTAAAATAGTACAAAACATCTAGGAAAATTTATGCACTAAACTGGAAGCAAAAACGGTTTTGGACAAGACACATTCGGAATTCAACGGATTGATAGTATGTAAAAAATTTGAAATTGGAAAAATAAAAAGAAAAGAAATCTCATATTTAGCTATGTAAACAAACCGTATCAGCACTAATTTTACATAAATATAGCAAAATCAAATTCAATAAATGCCATCACTTTTATCATAAATTCGAAGTGTTGGATAAAATTTTGGCTTAAGAAAAACGTATTGCTACACACCTGTCAGAATGACAAAAATAATCTGCAGTCATTACTAGTAGTGCCCATATACCATCATAATTTCATACCAAGGTTAAAGTGTGAATTTAAAAATTTGCCTTTTCATAGCAAAATGTATGATTTCGAAACTCGTTCCAAACAAATTCGTTTGAAAAAAAAGAGAGGTTTGGCTGAATCCAATGTAAGGTGAAGCCATGCGTCCTGTCGACATTTAGGAATAAGTTAGCTCTTGAGATTTTTGAATAGCAGTATGTTATTGTTTGGTACTCTGACAATTCTCAGTGATCCTTAAACTTGCCATCCTATAGCATGAATGAAAAGACGTTCCACTTCAGAAAGAAAGAAAAAGGTGAATCGGGGGTTGGAATTAAGATATAAGCAGCTTTCCGAAACAGGGTATCACTCGGTTTGGTCATATAGGGGTTATTAAATTCAGTCTCCCTTTGTCC
>JBCAUI010539249.1:0-23406 GCA_038406195.1 Haplosyllis anthogorgicola
TACTCTAATTATTGGAAATTGGAATTGTTCCGAATTATTGCATACGGTTAATGGAAACGAATTGATAATACAACAAAGGGGTACCTAGGCACTTTGAAGTAGTCGTAGGGGGAAATCTCTAATGTATGTTCTCTAAAAACCTATGAAAATGAAATAAATTTGGGCCGTCGGCGCCACTTTGGATCCGCCACTGATTCCAATTTGTGTGATCGATCATGAATCTGAACAGTAACAGCTTGATTACCTTCATAGTCAAATATAATGATAAAACTTGGTTTCTTTCGAATTGATTTTGATTTAATAGTTGAGTGAGTGCAATTGAGTGCTATTCATAAGTACATGTATACCAAAAACAGTACCAAAACTGATACCAAATTGCGTCGTTCAGGTAGTTTAGTGGCTTGTCTTGTCTTGATATTGCTTGTATCCAAAGAATAACAACCACTCAGGATAATTGATCATATTTCCCCTCAAAACATGCCAAGCATAAGTAATGTTTTAATGGTTGCCCTTGTCAGCAGTTACTTTAGGTTTAATGAATCGCACAACGTTGAAACAACTTCATTATCGTGTTTTCACCTGCAGGTAATTGTAAGTGGATTAGAATACCAGCTATTGTTTACTCCAGTCATGTGGCTACTACTGTTTGGGCGATTCTACTTTATATCTGGCAGCATGACTTTAACGATACTACTTTTCCGTCGCCAAGAACATTCGAACAGAAGCTAACGCTAACTGGAGTCTACAGTCCTTATTTCATCGTTCCCGTGCTGATTTTGCTAACAACTCTGTTTCACCCGTACTATGCTACTCAGGACAAAAATAAGTCGAAGCAGCATTAACTCCGGGGCAATTTTATATATCTACCATTACCTCACCTCAAAATTGATCTCAATCTTAATTTTATGATTGTACCTTACAAGCAATTTGTATTTTATTAGATCAAAAATCAAAATGAAATGTCATCACGAAATATGGATCGTACAAGCTTTCTATATTGCACTCTTATTGCCAATAAAATTAACTTACACAAATGTTATTTGTATGGCCTGTCTTATTTCTATCGGAATTAGCAATCTCAAACGGTTCAAACTTTTAAAAATACATTTATTGCAGTACTTTTAAAAGATCAAAAGCTAGTACGTTGAAAGTATGTTAAAACCATTAAAAGGACTTTCTCTCTTAATTTTTATTCAAAGGTTTTGCAGCAGTCTTGTACAACAATAACTTTCGGAAGAAAGTTATGAATACTTGTGTAACTGTTCTTCAAAAGGAAGCCTGTATTAAGGGTTTTTAATTGTTGGCACTACATTCTTCACTGTTCTTTAAAATGCCAAATCAAAAAATATGACTCAAGTGGCAGCTAAAGCAAGTGAGGACACAATATCGCAGTGTGTCAGATAGTCATAACGTTAGAATTTATTAATATCAAAAATATGTTGGAAAACAATTGTAATATTATTCTCCTCAACCTCAAATCCTTTTACCCAGTTGCTTTTGGGAAGACAAACACAGTGAGTGCAGCCATTATTGCTGTATTGACGTCTTTTGGCTATTTCTTTACCACTAAATGCTTTTATCAGACACAAAACTCTTCTCTACGTTCGGTTTCCGCCCGAAAACAAGTTGATACAAGACAAAGGCAGAAGACTACAAGTTTCTTTTGTGTCTGCAACTAACAAATAAATGGCAATAAAAATCATGAAGTCTTTAAGCTTTGTTTGGCTCCCAAATAGCTTGCAAACACTTAGGTGCAGAAGAACCTCCTTTGAACGGCACCTGTTTTATGCAGAATCCCGTTTTGGAAGGATATTTTTTTTGTTGCACGAGGTCCACTTTATGGGGCCATTGGTACCCTCAGTTTTGAACTTCGGGTGACTGGCCAAGGGCGAATCCATTGATTGCACCAGCTCAAAAAATTCCCCTCAATTGGGAAACGGGCTGAATAAATGAAAGAACAAAATAATTACACGCTGTGCTTTTGACATACTTTGTTCCAAAACTGATAGGAATTTCATCCTCTGCCTCATTTTTGTATTAACAATTTCAATTGTTGTAAATTTGGGTATGGCTGAACAGGCTGTATTATACACCACACCGACATTGAGTCGAGCATAAATCTTATTGCAGCAACCATTGGGGTTGGAACGGCGGCCAGAAGTGTCATGTATCAAACATCGTATTCAGAGGGATCAACAGAAATCGTGAAACCGTTAACAAATCCATATAATTCTCTCTTAATTCTTACCGCGTGAAATATTTTTTTTCTCTAGAGCACTGTACAAATAAAGAACAACGACGATATTTCTTATCCAATAATCTAACATTTATTTACAATGACATTACAATGAACTTACGATGAAGGAAGCCATCTTACAATATAATATTGTTGTCTAGAAAGATGAACCAGCAGCTTTTGTTTACAGTAAGTATAACATTTATATCAGTTGTGTAAGATACGAAAATTAAATTTCTACCTGAATCTGCAACTCAAACAGATGCTAGTTATCTTTAAATGCTGTCATACATGCGTATAACTATCACATACATTCCTTTATTACATGTATGTAAGAATACAAAAAACAGAAAACAAACTGATAAAAGCAAATGACTGGCATGATACAAGTTACATATATATTTTTATATGTGCCGTGACTGCAGTTCAGTAATTTAATCTAAATGTACATAATGTTACGTTATGAATGCAATTACTCTGCTAAAACTTTGGATAAAATAATTTAATAAAACACAATTGGTGACTGTTACGATTAATAAATTGTCAACTCTCCATAATTTTCGGAGACACTTATCAGAAGATGAACGATGACCGTGGAAGCATACATACACTAAACGTCAACTCAAATATCAATGTATTATTGTTACGCATTACATTATTGTTATTACGTTCTTTTTTTTTATTTTCAAGTTATATATATTTATACACACTTTAAGCCCAACATGTGCAAATGATACATATTATATGTAAAGCCCAATACATTTATCTGCGAGACACTTTCCTTTACAGATATGCATGTTTGCAATTACGTTTTAATAAATTAAGACCAGAGGCCACACTGCCCATAGAAAAACACAAACAAACAAAATTTTAAGTCAAAACAGTTGCATAAATTAAGACAATAAATAATGTTGATAACATTGGTGCCTTTCTCACCCAGATAGATCACAGAATAGGTTCTGGCAGATCGCATAATATCAAAGTGACTAGATTTTTGACAAGAACAATTATGCTTTGACGAATACGGCAACTCTGCAAGGTTTACACAAAGGAACCATTAGAAATTTGTTTTGTTTTAGTATCTGTGTAATTGTACATTAAACTAACTGTCCATTACGGAAGATATAACATAATAGTTAGCACTTTGAAACTTAAATGGTACAAGAAGCATGGATAACTGGAACACAATTTATGCTATTGCCTTTGGAATGTTTGTGGTACTGCAGTTCATAGAAATCTCAACTTCAGTTCTATCTGACTTTAAAATGTATTGCATAATGTTCTTTACACAGTTACTGTTAACAAACAGCGAATTTTTTTTAGTATACGTACATTTCAATAATATGTAATATTTTCAACAAGATTCTTCACTGTTTAGATGTACACTGAAATTACTCAACACTGTTTCTGCAGTTACTCGGCTACTTTCCTTTGGTTTGAACAAAATATTATGGAATTACAATTACAGTGTATTTGGTTCTTGTGAAATTCCTAGTGCCTTTGTAATAATACAACAGGCACCTGTATTTTCAAAAAAGAATGAAGAATATTTAGTGTATATTTTTCTAAATTTGCTTTTTAATTTGTATAAGGATTTACTGTATGGATGAAGGTTTTGTTTGTAGTTCTGCTATCGATGATAACTACCATGACTACTGCGTGAGTGGCTTCTATGGTGACGTCGGCTGCGCGACCGGGAACGTGAGCGAGAGTAAGATCGGTAACTATAGTCACTGTCGCTATCACTGCTGGGTGTGGGTGGACTTGGGCGATAATACGGAACTGGGCGTTTACGTGCACTGTAAAGAAACGATAACCAGTTAGAACATTGAAGTAATGCGAAAGTTCCCCTTTATTTTACTTTGCTATGTTATACGTAACAATACATTTCGACGTATAAGCTTTGCGATTAAGGATTACCATTGGTTGATAGATAATGATTTAAGATGAAACAATAAATAATCTATTTAAAAGATTTGTTGCAATGTTTTCCGCTGAAAGTCATGTACAGAATATTACCATTATTACAATCTAATAGACAATTCAAAGAAGCATAGGTACATGCAGAGAACCAACACCAAACAAAATATAAAATAGTCGTTAGATTTACCTAGATTTTTGTTGAGGCTACAACATACCTTACAAGCTGTTTTAATTTAGTTGCCTACTACTATATGATATCTTTATGTCAAGCTCCAAAATTACAGTTATATTTTGTAGTTTTTCCACATACATTTGATGCAACTGCTTTCACCAAACTAGATCTTAGGTTTCAACAAGATTATTGGGACAACCAGTTAGCTTTATCATGCAAGACCATTAGGCCTAAATCATGCATGTTCACTTCAATTAACTAAGGAACAAAATGAAGATAGTCATGGTCAAATCCTTTGCACAACGCTAATAGTTTAAAACGTTTGTTTTTTTGGTTACGGTTCAAGTTGAATTTAGTTGCAAATTTTCCTTCCTTATGTTAGTAAATGTTGAATAATCCGTGTTAGCTTATCAGGAATCTGGGAATCAGGTTAGTTTTGTTAACTGCAAACTTAAGATTGATCCAGTATTGTATTTGACATATACCATGTTGGGCTTTCCTTAAAACATGTGGTGGTCGTCATCGGTTATCATATCGTCGTCTTTCAGTAGCGTCGGTCACGTGACCTTCGCCTTGCCTGATCACGCGACCTTGACCTTTGCTTCCTGTAATACGGAGATCTGGAGCGCGATCTAGAGCGTGATCTTGAGGAGGAACGAGATCGAGAGCGGGAATAACTTCTGCTTCCTTTAGAATATCTAGAATTGACACAAAAACATAAAACAACAAAACGAAAAAGTCACGTGGAACAAAATAAAATATACTACACCACAACATTCAGCGGCATGCATTTTCAGCCATTCTTAAGAATTTTACTACTTTAAATTTTTTGTCTTACAAAGCTTAACTTTTAATTAAAGCTCAATCATTCTCCTTGGCAGAAAATGCATACCTACTACATCTACAGTTTTTACAACGTAAAGTAATGATAAATAAGATACATAAAATAAAGATTACCATCAGCGGCATTTAAAACAAAAAACATGCGTACAGCTCATATTGACAGATGAAGGTGATAAAAATCTTGTAACAAAATGACCATTTAGGATAAATTTAACAATATGTATAATTCCATTTGCCACATAAAATACACATAATTTTTTTCCAATATGAAAAGGTGAGAACACTAAAACACTGGAGAATAAAAAGAGACAAATACGAATCTATGCCAATGTCTACCTGGTGATACGTCTACGGTCAAGGTGACTTGGAGAACCCCTTCGTCGACGAATTGACGGACTGCGGGATCTTCTTGAGCGAGACCTGTTAACAGCAGATGTTGGAAAGTTAAGACAACATAGCTCGTATGACTACAGTAGACCTTCCTTTGGGCGACCACCCAGTTTTGGGAAGAAAAGTAGTCGCCAATAGGGTGGTGGTCTTGCAAAGGAAGGTTATTTTCTGTGTAATTTAATGTGTTGCATCTAAAGTCTGATGGTCTTCCAAAGAGAGGTTGATCGTGCAAAGGAAGGACCACCCAAAGGAAGTTCCACTGTAATGTTGCTTTACATATTAATTACTTGACTCTTTTTAATAGTCCACGATTAAACTTACTTTTATATGAGGTCAATTGGTTTAACTTACCTCCTAGAACGTGACCTAGACCTCGATCTGGAATAAGAATGTGATCTCCTTGACCTTCTAGATGTCCTTGACCTACTTCTGGACCGCCTCGACCTGCTTCTCGACCTCTTGCGTGGTGACCGCTTCTTGGGTGATGGTTTCTTGTGCGAGTGACTGCTTGCTTTTCTACTGCTCTTTCGTGCCGGCGAGTAGCTCAGTGACCTGCTTCTCTTACGACTCAGTGACCTTGAACTTCGACCTTTACCGTTAGAAATCACAGATTCGTGTGCATGACCACCGACAGGGGATTGGTGCGAGTGTTGAGATCTAATTGAAGCGCGAGATCTGAAATATAAACAAGTAAACGGGTTAAGAGAAATCTGTTTCTTTGTTAAATGCCAATGAAGACCTTAACACCATCTTAGCAATGCAAAACTTAACACAAGTGACACAGATTTCAACCCATGATTTAGAGTTTATATACAAATCAGTAGAAAGCATGTCTACACAACTAACAACTGCCAAACCCTCTGATTTGTATATTGTTAGTTTTCGATAGAAAATAGTGTAAATTAAAACAAAAAGTCTTTTAAGTTGATATTAGTTTACCACAAAGAGTACATCACATTCTTTCTTTCATTGTGAATTAGTTTCTGACATTCATCCACATACACACACGCGCAGTGTTGGTACTTTTTTACATTTGCGCTCACACTTTACCAAGAATACTAATTAAAACTAATAAACAACAGTAAAGCCGTAGAATGTAAAACAGTCCTAAGAAAAAACGATGACACGTATGTAATACGTTCTTGGGGAATAACGTTTCATCTGCATTAAATGTGTTTGTTGCAAAGTCGATTAATTTTCTTTTCTGTTTTGTGGAGCAAAAGTGAAGTATACGTTACCATGACAATGTGATTTTAGGGTTGCCACCCTGCAATGCTACGAAAAATAAACAACCATCAGAGCTTGGTTACTACGCAACTCAATTATTTCATGTGTATATTTTACCGTTTTCTGGCATTTCACACTGATTAACCGTTGATTTTATATGGGCAACTTTCTGCTCTACGAGTGGACAACAGGCATGCACATGACAATTAAATAAATATAAGTAGCACAAATTTTAATTAACCAAATAATTAATCCTTCGCGAAATAGCAAGATATTTATCCTTTTAAACACCACAATAAACAAAACAGAAAAAAGTTGCAAATAACAATCTGCATAAGTCATTGATTCAAACGTTTCTACATCATGGTAGACTGTACCACCGTGCAACAAGACAAACGACTTTAACTTGAGTTTGAACTGTATGAAATGTAGAAACGTCTGTCTTGGTTGTCTGTGAAAATGCGTGTTACTAAAATATTGTCACATAATTCAAATTCAACGCCATGCTGGTCGTGTAATCAAGTTATTCCAGACACGTTGCTAGTTTGTGTATTTTTCCACTTGTGCAATGCATGCGCCATAAAGTATGACAACTCTTTTAACTTAAATATTAACCAGTCTGATACCTACCATTTTAAACAAAAGACAACACAGACATTTACAAGCAATGTTTACAATAATTCATAGATTTATCAGGGAATGAGCGGGCTCTGGTGCTAGCACTGCTCTTCCCTGATCCACCAAAGCATGGGTCACTTACGGCAAGCATGGCTTTGCACGTTAGTTCTATTCTATCATTGACACCTAGTATCAAGTATTGCCATGCAAATAACCCTCTTGCATCAGGGCGAGTTCCCACTACAATAAATATGACACCGCGATAGTTCGTTTATGTTGTCCATTGGTGGATCTAAGGGGGGGGGCACAGGAGGCGCACCCCCCCCACGGCCAAAATTTTCTTCATTTTCATGTAGTTTTTCTCAGTTTTGGGCGAAAATTGGGTTGGTGCCCCCCCCCCTTACGGGATGGGCGCCCCCCCCCGTACGGGAAATCCTGGATCCGCCAATGTTGTCGTCCACCCGTGCAACACATCAATCACGCAAAAATCTATTGGAAAAGCGATATACAACATGCCTGTGTCCACCTTTTAAAAGTTACCCATTTTACGCTTTTGCACACCCACTTTGTTCTGACGAATAGTGAGATTTTAACATCAAAGGACGAATATGGGAAGAATAACAGTGAAAAATAAAAAATAAATGTACCGTAATAATGCTGAATGTTAACTTAAACTTACACAGATCTAAGTGATTATTAAAAGTATAGTAGAGATTGATGTACTGGCTGTAAAATCTTACTGCATATGCAAAAATATAAGCTATTGTCGTGCAAGGTCGAAAGTGAAGAAAAATTAGAACGAAACAGGGGCTACAATGATATTTTTAAACATAAAATTCTACATGGAAGGATCTCTGAATTCAACCATGATCTAAAATAATTGCTAACATCACGGTGAACTTCCAATCTGTGGACATCCGTTTGAGTACTTAACGGCTGGCCATAAAATGGGTTCACAGCAATCTGTTTGACAATAGGTGTGGGAAAGCCTATCGTGAATATCGATGTTCTTGCGTAAAATCTCAAAATGATATTGAAATGAAAATCTGATGTTGAAATTACAAGCAGAAAAGGTCCAAGAACAGAATTTCTACCTCCAGAGTAAATGGCAATGTCTACAGCTAGCTGCTGGCAGTTAGATGAAGAGGCAAAGCATTTAAGCTCAAGTTGATATTAATTTATTTCCACCAACCGGATATAGAATTTAAATCAAATTATTCCTAAGGTTTCAGCGAAATTAGTCATTGTTTACCTCACTATTTTCATGTTTTGCCAAATTGATGTACCTTGGGATTTTTCTTGAATTTTTGTGCGAAGGAAAAATAATAAGAAACAACTAAAATGCATACTAAGTGAGTCTGTACATGCACATGGTTCATCTTTTCAGTTTGTGATAAGAACTCGTATTACCTCGCTGGGGACGGTGATGGTGTTTTTCTGCCTCGCTGTAGTTTGCCTGGAGATGGTCCATTGTTGTTCAGTTTGTCTGTCGATTGTCTGAAAGGTCCAGAGATAAATTGTTTAAAATGGATCCTCTTATTTCTTGACCATGATGTAGAATCATAACCGTAAACGTCGTCAATTTTTTCATTTATTCGCAAATGAGTAGCTACTATACTACATGATAAATATGTTAACCCCAAATTATGTATTATATCAACATGCATGCACGCATGTGTGTGTGCACACACACACACACAGTACATAGATAAAAGTATATGACCTTGCAGCCTTCGTAGGTGCCTGGTCTTTCCCAACTGCTGCAGCCCTGGTTTTCTTGTTTGCTTTATCCTTTCCATGTTTTATTTCTGGAGTCGGGCTTCTCGAACTGAAAATAAAAAGTAAAAATAATAATACGCTGAAACAGTGGCATAAATACTATAATATCAAGAATGAATTTCTATAAATTATGTACGTTAGATTTGCACTGAATTATTTGTACCTGTCGGAATCAGATTCAGAATCTGAGTCGTCTGAGGTGGAGTCAATGGATGGACTTCTGTTCTTGCGCTTCTTCTTCTTACCCTTCCTGTCAGGCGACTCACTTGGCGATCTAGAATAAAAACAGCCAAAGTCTAAATTAAAAAAGTGCGGATAGGATATCACGATATGATGGCAATAAAAGAGGAAATTAAATGCTACTTCACACGTACACAGAAAGCAAAGCATTTTCTTATGAAAAATAAGAATACTGTCGGCAACGTCACTAGTAGTACAACATATACAAACTGCAAACACTGTAAGATAGAAGGACACCAGCTTGTAAGGAACGCAATTTCTATGTTGTTAATTCCAAATGTTAATGCAAATGTACTTGTGCAATAACCTGGTAAGTTTACATGTGTACAGCAAAAAGGGCTTTGCACCTGTAGCCCACGTGTTTTTCTTCTTCTTATTTTTTGAAAACAAAAAATACGTTTCCCACTGCAGTACTTCTATCTTAGTTTTTTACCCGACTGAAGATTTGACAACTTTCTAACTTAAATATCAAGACCTGTGGCAAATACTGTAAAAACTGTGTGTATACGAAGAAAAGATACGACTCTTCTGTCACAAGATTATGCCTGACAATGTGTAATGATAATTCGACAATAAAACTAGACAGGGGTAGAGATATGGCAAATGCAAAGAAAGGGACTTTAAACATAAAATAAAAGTTTCGGTGGTTAATTATAGGAAACCATAAACTAAATAATATAGAGGATTTTTTGTCAAAGTCGCTGGATAAACACTACAAAAGTTGGTTGACAAAATGTTGAGAAATGAGGGAAATTGATGTGTTTTTTTATTCTGTCCGCTTAAAAGTTTTATTTCCTTCACCGAAACCTAGGAGGCTGATCCAGGATTTTTGTGATACGCATAAGAGTTAGATAAAGATAGTTGCACCGTAAAATAATGAATGAGGTCTTGGGATAAATTTCTTACTTTTGTTTAAATTAAATATTCAAATTTTCACAGAATGCAATGTACGGTAGATGCAAGTACTACTATAGTACCGTTCAATTTTATCCAGGACCAGCCCCTACTTCAGTATACCAAAATCAATGTCAATTTATAATATACTGTGTGCTTTATACAATATAATACCTATACATGCCCCACACAGAAATACTCTGATAGGAAAACAAGAAACACAACAAAAATATTCAATGTAATCACTAATTCAACAAGTGTTAACTTAACAAAACATCCGATTGTACTGTTTTGGCCCGATTGTCAGTTTTACATAAGTACAGTTCATGCTTAAGACAGAATTGAGGAAAAATTTTCATCGTTTCTTTTAAAGTATAATAAATGCTTTCCTAGTATACATAAGAACCTTGGAACTTACTTTACTTGTACATAATGACTTGAAAAAGGCAGGCCCCCAATCTCTCAACACTTGTGTGTGCACATACTGGATCAGTTGTGCAAAGTTGCACAAAATCAATTTTTGGTAATTTAACAGTATTCGTTCCGATGTTTTCATGCTTTTACGTTTCACAAAGTATTTAAAATAATGTAATTATTGTAAGCAAGTAATCGCGTATGTGCATACACCTTGTGCACTGCTGTAATTCGCTGGGGGCGCACCCTAACGATAAAAAGTGCAACAGGGTTGTTTGTCGATGGTTAATCTCACCCGTTATCATCACAATATCACTTTTAGCTGCTAGCAAATTGTAAGTGTAAGAAGAAAAGGCAAAAACATTTCTTATTTCTGGTCGTAACGGTTTCGGTTTCTTTCTTGTACTAACAATTTTCATTTTAAAAATACTGTATTATTTTTTCGTTTACAATTTACTTTTCAGGAGTACACTGCTTATGGAAAATCTAACATAACATTTTCTCTAAAATCAGGTTATGCTTTAATTTTATGTTTAGCTGGGACTTCGCCACCAATTTGAAAACAAGAAGCAGCATTTTTGTGACTATACAGTTGATCTCACTTACCTGGTTAAAACGAATTGGTTGGTTTTTAAAATGTAAGATAACAGCTTGTTTTGAGTAATTGTGATCTATGAACAAATCTACTTTCCCACACAACTGTTTTCAAATGTTTATAGAGATAATACAAAATCAAATTGGGAGAAACAAATGGTTGAGCGCAACATTGAAAACAGTTCTTAACTTTGTCGTGTTCTGTGTAATAATATTCAAACTTAGATGCATAGGAAAGATAACTGTACATGTAAAAGGTATCAGCATACTAAATTTGTTTCCGTCGGTTTTTCCTAAACATTGCACAAACTGGCCCAGCTTTGACAAGTGTTAAGATTTCCAAACAACATTGATAAATGAATGTTACATTTCGCAACATGACAAACCGACAAGTGAAGGTTGGCTAGGGTCAGTTTATGCAGATGTTTTTGACCAACATGTGTGCAAATAACTGAGCATACTCTGCACTGCGCTTACCTTTTTCTCTGTTTCTTATTCTTGCTTTTGTTCTTGTTCCTGTGCTTCTTGGAGGCCTCAACACTAAAATAAAAACAAGAGATGTTGTAAAAAACGAAGAAACGTCATTTTTACAATCCCTGAGAAACACTTAAAAATACGAACAGCAAAAACTAAGGAGAGACAAATTATAAAAAAACGAAGTCACAAAGTGTAAAATAAAGGTAGTGAGAAACACTTCTGTTGTCTTGTTAACAAAAGTAATTATTGAACGACTAATATAGACAAGAACTTGTCTACACTTTAACGATAGAGACAAAAATAAATCTTACGTGTTTTTGCGGGCTAACAAAACAGATTTAAGAGATTCGTTGGAAAAGACTTTGGCTAGATATCCTTGATTTTGGGTAATAAAGTCTTGGGTGTCAAGCTTTAAAAATCAATTTTAATATTCCTGTAAATACGGTGTTAGTAATTTGGTTATTATGGATTTTCAAGGCATTTCGAGAGGCGAGAATGATAGCAAGACAGCATCAAAATTCCAAGTCAAGTGCGCTTTTTTCCCCAAGTGGACAAGTCCAGATCCCCATTCTTTCGTCGAGGGACTTTTTCAGAAGAAGTAAATCTCCAGTTAGAATTAAACAACCACAACAACAATTTTCACGATTTCTTCTTCTTTTACATAGAAACCTAAATGTCGTTTAACATTTGATCTCACGCTTGGTTTTTGTTCCATTTCCTTCTGCTGCATTCGCAGGTTAAAAATAATAGAATCGTAGCATTTATATAAACTGATGACCAAAAGCAAGCAAATTAAACTATGACCACCACCACCATGCAAAGTATATACATTTTCATTTTGGCCATTTCTGTCCCCAAGAATACACTCCTTTTTCTTTATGCGCCAAAGTTTGGGATCATTCGGCGAGCAGAATTCGCACGCTTTCCCAATAACTTTGAATTTTCAAGGCAATTATTCTGTGGTAACAGAAACGGTAGCAACACCTATCCCAGGCTTCTCAAGTGACGTGATAGGTTCAACCCCGGTCCATATGTGTGTGTTTTTATAACTATTTTGGAAGTAGAACATTATTCATTGTCGGGAGTAAATGCACAGAAGGAGGTACAAACACAAAAGCACAAGAAAACAAACATCATGTAAGAAAGGCTAGGATACTACTTGAGAGTTGCTCTGTCGATATTAGTAGTAGTGTAATTGTGGGTACTAATTCAAGCACTTCGCAAAAACAGATTATTTACAATGTCAAGATTATTTTGAGAGTCATGTTTTTGATAACCCTGTGTTTAAATCAACGAATTTAGCCATGAAGTGAGATGTTTTAATTATGTGTTTATCGTTTGATTAAAAATGACCTGTTTCTATCGAAAAAAGTTGAATTAGCAACAGTTCAGCCATGCAAAACAAGGGGGGCGCTACCATAAGCAAGTGTGTCTTAGAAAAGCAAAACTCTGTGGCTTAGTGGTTGCATAGCCTTGTCTCTGTTTTAAGTATATGGGTTTAAACTACAAATGAACAAAAACATTCATTTTTACCTTCAAAAATTTTATGTGCCTGCTACATTAAAATTAAGCATAAGGGAAAGAGAGATGTTTTCAAATTATACATTTCTGTATACCATATAACCATATAGTTTGGAAAAAACACATATTCATAGGGGGGGTTAAATCATCTTCGATGAAGTTAACAATAGTACTCCTAAACATGATTTTGTTTCTCAGTAAAAGTGCTTAAATTTGGCCAAAGTACAAATTATTATAATAATGAATCGTTTTTTGTTTCAAAGTCTGTAAGACATTTTTGTCTAATTTGTTGATCAACTGGACTGGGAAGTGAAATTCTATATGCCACAACAGAAACTTAATATAATACTAATTTTTATGCAATTGATGTTTTCATACAATAATCATCTTGTAAGTGAAGTACTCAGAATTTTAAATGATTTTTATCTTACTTTCTATACCGTTTTACCCTACACATATGTACACGTGCACGACACATTAAATAATAAGAAATTAAAGTCTCTTAAAGTCTCTTCGTCGCGGTTTGATTTTGCTGGAATACAATCTAATCTGTATTCAAAGTATTGTGCTAACTGTATTCAAAAAATGTCAAAGTACTACATTAAATTGTAAAGACTGAGAACAGTGATATTCTGACACAAGGGTATTAGTTTTTGAAAGAAAAAAAAATACATTGGACACAAAATGGATCTCGTGAATTTAATTTAAGTTTGGGGTAAAACCCCACATAATTTATTGACCAAATGACATCGAGATCCATTTTGTGTTGCTACACATCTAGTGCGTTTTTATTCGTGTGGCGTAGAGCAAGCTTCCCAAAACCACACAACTATACATGCACTGACATCTTAAATAAATTTTATTTTTTAGAACATTTATTTCGCAAAGCCATTCAGAAACAGTCAGGTCAAAGTAATCCTTGGACGCTATGGACTCGGGAAGCTTACTCCACACCGGGCTTGCAAAGTGGACGTGACATAGATAACAAATAAATTAAACACATGCACAATTTTCACTCTATGTTTCCCTTCAAGTTTCAAATTACAAAACAAACAGTTTGTGGAATCGAAATAATAAAAATCGAAACAAAAACTGTACCAGCAAAACTAAAAATTAGCTAGATGAATTCAAAACTATGTATTCGTTATCCCGTGTTTTTTTTTTCTTCATTTAAAATTGAAGATGAAATACTGAGTTAACGACGGTATAATATTTTCGTCATATAAAGGTACCACCATGAAAAATACAATGTACACAATTGTATAGTAATACAGACCATTTTATTTTCCTCTAATAGCATGGGGCGAAATATTAGGAATGTAATATAGCAAGTTTATGAAGCATGTGTCCACTTTATATATTATTAACTGTTGCATTTTTTAAATAAATAAACTCGTGACGTGTATGTAAAAATAAATCATTCGGTTACTGATTGATTGTATGCAGAAAGGCAAAACCTTATGTTAGTCAATTTGGCGGGGGAAGCAAGAACACTATGCAGGTTAATCATTAATAATGATTAATCAACTAAACCCCACTACTTGTTATTAGTCAACAACTTAATAGTCGAAATGGTAAAATCTATACATACTTACTCATGTTTACGTATTTTATTGTGAAACACTGAATGTATTTTATTTAGAGCAATTAGAGACGATGCGGGAATTTGCGTAACAATTTGGTTGTGCTCTTCACGAGCCCAAATAAAAGTTCGTAAATTTTCAATTAAAATTAAATGGATTTAATTACAATGAGAGGTTAATCGACGAAGAAAGCCCCTCTTTTCTTCTTCAATTATACAAAAATGAATACAAACAAATAAATGTCGACAAATACGATGCCCTAAATTGTATTACTGTTCAAAGGGTGGGACACTGTAATAATCCCAACCGCGCAAATAAACGAAGCTACAGTTACGTATGGTATATCCCCATAAAAAAATAATGTAAAGAAAGGAAAAAGAGTCACTCGGCACTTTAAAATAAGTCACCGTAACATGAACACTCACTCGTCACGACGGGATTTCCGCTTCCTCTTCTTATCTTTTCGAGACGGCGATGCGCTCTCTGATCTGAAAATGTCAATAGTTCAAAGTGAATACATGTAAAGAACCAATGCAAATAAATGACTGAAAAAACCATTGTCCTGTCGCACAGAAAACAGGAATTAAACAGAAACGGGAATTAAAAATTTGATGTCATGATCAAAACATAACTCATTGTCATATGTGATTTTCAAGGTTACGCGATAGTTATATTTATGGCTGCAATCATAGCAAGGAATAATTCCTTTATTTCTTTTTTTAACCACAGCCAAAGGACTTAATCTCAAATGAATTAATCAAATTGTTAATTGATTAGTTGCTTCCACGTGAATATCTCATTTGAGAAAAAAAATTGTATATGTGTTCTTCCATCAGATTAATACCGACATTATTATTCGGATGACAATTCACTGTCCGTTTCAATACGGGTCTGCTCTTAGTAATGTCACTGAGCAATGAGGAAGCCTTTCTGCTAATGGAAAAATTATTATCTTTGCAACGAGAATAAAGCACGGAAATAATTATAGTAGTCATGCTAGTCAATTAAACAGACAGAAGTAATTCAAGTATTTTGTTTGTCACATACATAGACACTTAATTTTGATGTAGCGAAAATTATTTTCGTTCAGCAGACAAAATTTTGTCTTGCAGCAAGTTGTTACACCATAACCGCGTTACAGTTCAAGGATCATTTCCTGTATACTAAATAGTTGTTAGTTATTGTTACAAACAAGTACTCTTTGTTAACAGTGTTTATTAAGTTTCATTAACGGATTGATCGTTACTTAATGTAGCCGAATATTTTCGGAGCTTACCTTTCTTCCACCATGTGCTTCCTACGTTTTTTGCTTGCATGTCAAAATAATTTTCACTTACAATTAATCTACATGCAATTAATTTACCGTACTTTTTCGTACACTAAAGGGTTTTACAATTTAAATACATCGGAAATTTACGCGACTACCTACACTGGGATCGGGTATGTCTTCGACGAATTAAGGAATTCAAATAATATCACCCTGAAGGATTAAGCGGGTGAAAAAGTATTAATTTGAAAAACACAGCAAGAGATCACTTTCACAAAGATCTAAATCAAACATTTGTGAACAATTTCATTTATTGACGCCTTTAAGAATTTTAAACTTTTTTTCGTTTCCCTTACGCGAAAGGTAAACATAAATTGACTGTCGAAGCCATTAATATTGATGCGACGATTAATTTTGACAAGTCTCCATTTCCCGTTGCTTAATGCACCATTAATCGCACACGTTTATGCCAGATCTGCCGAAGCCGATTATTCGTACGTGCCAGACATTTCTGCTGGGTCTGTATGGCACTTGAGTGCGGTGGATATGGCAGGGAAATTCAGACGCGACCTGCAGAGCGATCATGTGGATCTTAGAACATGACAAAAGCATAATCTTATATCACACACTCATTTACTTTCCTTGATTAAATAGGAAAAGCCAAGGCCTGTCCTTGTGTCTGTCAGTAAGTGTTATTTTCATGGGGAGATTTTTTCCATGGTGCCCCGTCTGATTTGAAAAATTTTGCAAAATCACTTGCTGCGCTGTGTGCACTAACCAAAAATCCGCTACTTTTTAAGGGCTGAATTATATCTGATGGAATATATTCGCACCTTTATAATTGGGTCACGTACAGCATTTGTACTAAACGTACACCTTTTGTTGGAGTCGGATAAAATTTCACGCCACGCCGACGACCTTTCTGCAGGAGCATTCATTCACTTTCTTGTGTGGGCATATCTCGAGTACATAATGGTTCCTACCATAATGGTTGGAATAGGGTCTGGGTAAATAGTGGAAAGTTTGCATGGAAAACCGTGGAAAGCCGTGGAAAGTTATTTTATCACACATAACTGTATTATTTATGAAATATTTCAACCTCATTGAAGAATCTTTATGTAAGTTGATCAGTATTGTAAATTTACTGGAAAAAATGATGTACATAGTGCATAATGTATTGTGGATTCAAACTTCCCCTGCAGCAACTGCTTCTGTGCCAAAGGCTACCACAAACTTATTACAAATGTGGAGGAGACAATTTCTGAAATAACCTGTGGTTATTTCAATGATTCCATCATATGACTATGACTTTGATCCTGTGAAGTCTGGGAAATGATAATTTGTAAGTACTCTGAATTTGTACATATTCAATGCAAAGAAATTGCTTATAATATTGAACTCGTCCAAAATAATGCATCAGTTTACAAGATTTTTACTCAACTTACCGACTACGCCTACTGGTCGATTTCTTTTTCTTCTTTTTACTTGGAGGTGAAGGCGATCTTTCTTCGGAACTTGACGATTTTACCAACCTGAAATTAGGGGATAAAACGACATGTATCTATCGAGGTTACTGAAACATATTTCGCAGGCTTTTTCGAGTTCTAAATATGAGTGCATGTTATTTGTGTACCTGCACATGTTCCTGAAGCACATAACTGAAATACACAATCCTTTCTGTACGCTTTTATTTTAGTTTAATAAATCATTTAATTTTGTCCATTTTTAGGCGTGGTGGCAACATGTCTTCCTCACGGCACAACCAATCATTCCTTAATGCCCCATAAAGGCGAGGGAAGATTGGGGCTGCACAAGGCCAAGCGTAATCAGAGATAATTGAGTTATGTCAATTGTATGAGCTCATCCCTGCCTCATTACGGGCCGTGATCTCCCAGGTAAAACCCGAGACCTCCTCATCCCCTCTTAATTTAGCCACTTGTGACCAATCCGTATCTCTTCCCTCGGTCGAGATGACATTCTACTACAGACAAAATTAGGTCTTTTAGTTTCATGTCGAGATTCACAATCGTATTCGCTTTAGATTTTGTTTCCTAAAATGGCATCAATACGATATTTTAGGTGTGGGAAGATATTGAGTGGAGGCGTCAGTTCGGCGCAGCCGCCACCAGAAGACTACCTTGTACAAATCTTCACTGAATTACTGTTCGCGACTTGTTCATCTATTTCTTTTCATTTGGAGAAGAAAGTTTACGATTTGTTTAAAGCCTCGACACATTCGCAAAACAGTAGAATATCAAAAGAACATTCTAATACTTTATTGCTGGAAAGGAAAAGAGATTTCCGAGCGAAAAATTATTTATAACGTTGAAAGTTAAGGACACTTAAAACGCATTTTACGCACAACTTGTTATCTTGAATAGCCAAAACGATGCAGCTGAATTTCTCCATACAGCCAATCACTTTACAGAAGATAAATTAAAATTCCGGGCACGAAGTTTGCTGTATGATTATCCCGCGGATACACCTCGGGTCGCCCGGTGATTTCATGGCCCACGTCCCCTGGTCGAGAGATGGTCATCCCTTAATGTGATGATGTGTGGCACTTGACTGATAACAGACCGTCAATACTAATACACTGAGTACACCGTAGACTGGCACAGAAAATCCAGTCATAAGCATTGAAGCTTCTATTTCAAGACTTTCTAAGCACTGTGTGATGGGGGGAAAGATGAAAAGTGAATCTTACTGGGCTCGGGCTTATTATAGATCGCTACCTGGGTGTAAAACTCTTCTGTTTGCTCTTAAGTATTAAGTCTCGTGAGTTCAAAAAACTGTGTTCGCCTGACTGAAAAGGACTTTTCATCACGTGTGTATGAAATGAAGAGAGAGCATTCGAGGATATTTCCAACCGATACATCGTATTTTTAAAACTGTGCTTCTATTGCAACAAAAGATGCAGCACAGCTGAGTATTAAGTTTATTCTGAAGGTTAAAAATATAGCGACACTCTGGCTTATTCACAAATTTGTCATATTCGTTTCGTATGACAGCGAATTTTGAAACAGGGCTGTTTCAACCGGGAATGATACCTTTCAAAACAGTGTGCACAGTGAAAGATATACAGTAAAATCTGTATTGGGCGTACTAGCCATGATTGGACGAACTACCTTCATCCACGTACTGTTTTTCAATCACCAAAATGGTTTTTACTTAGTATTTTATACTCCATTGGGTGAACGTCCTGTCATCCACATACTTTTTG
The DNA here is from genome assembly GCA_038406195.1 of Haplosyllis anthogorgicola. Classification (NCBI taxonomy): domain Eukaryota; kingdom Metazoa; phylum Annelida; class Polychaeta; order Phyllodocida; family Syllidae; genus Haplosyllis; species Haplosyllis anthogorgicola. Next base: position 19,402 of record JBCAUI010539249.1, read on the forward strand.
TGATGAAAACAGGAGAGTTTGCCCAATGCTGATTTTACTGTTTATTTTTCCATTATTGACCAACAGAATTATAGCTTGAATCAATGCACTCCTATTTTGACTTGCTAAAATGCACAACTGTACACAGTGAAAGCTAACGATAACAGAATAAAGACAAATAAACTTAACGGACTGATACTCAGTAGCGGGAGATACTTACGCGTACTGTTTCTGTGCCTCGGCCGCAGCGCGCGCTGCTTCCTCCTTCGCTTTACGGTTCGGGTCGAACGAACTTCCGTCAACGTAACCGTCACCGAGTCCGAACGCATCGCGGAGGCGCGCATTCTTCTCTTGGTTCGCTTCTGCAATCTGATGTGTGTCCTTACCACTGCAATTAGAAAAATAAAAAACATTTTAAGATATTTCACAGTCACTTCATTTTTGTTGGCTTCACATAAGACTTTTCTTCCAAGCTGTCGGAACGATCATTTTATTGTCTCCATCCTTTTAAAATGCTACAAAACAAAAGATGACTTAATCATGCATTCTTGCTAATGCGTCAAAGTACCTTATTCAATTACTGCGGTTTCATCTGCAAATTAAATTTCGCAATGCAGTAAGCCCTATCAAAGGATTCGCAAAATCACTATGTTCCGAACACTTGGGGTCTGCTGCCTCTAATCTGGCCCGTACGCTGCATTTTATCTTTGCATGTCCCGATTAATTTGACGCCAACATCAAAACACTGTAAAACAATCAGTAAAATTTCTGACGGTGCAACAGGAATCAGCCTTTTAACCAATTATTATTCTGACATGAACTGCACCTACTTCTTGTGGCCTCCATGTCTGTCTTAGATATCAACTAAATTCCTACACATTAGGAGTTTGGGCCGCTTAAATGTTATCAGTATAAAATCTTCCTGTTGTCTTTGCTGCTACTTATTGCGTCCTGACATGCAATCTGTAATGTATGTGATATTTTGTCTATTTGCCGCACGCGTTAACTTTCAGCCGCATATGTATATGCTTCCTTACCCCCTTTAAGCTTCCCGAGGCCGCCCGTTTTAACTTGTAAGTATATTGTATTTTAGACACTAAGTCAATGCGTAATTAGTCATATCAATCCTTTGGGTCAAGCGAGCTGATGCACTGGCCCTAGCTCACTGGGAGGAAAATGTGTGTCGAGTCCCGCTGCCTTATTGCAAACTGCAAATATCAGGTTACTCAACACAGATTCTTTACGTTATTCTATAGCTATTTATGGTATTTAATATCATCTATTGTACAGACAAGGTCAGACAAGACTTATGATATGATCATTCTGCGAATATTTTCATGAAAGTTCCTGAACCTTTGTCGGACTTGCAAGATGAGTAAATGAATACTTGAAATTGGATGCGTAGGTCTGTCGGCGATTTACACGAGACGTTCCTTTTATGACTGTACTTCCACATCTCGTAATTTATTCATTGTAATAAATTTTACTGTTCTAATCAATCACAAGGAAGAAAGAAAGTAGTGTGGTACCTGTTGTACCTGTGTGAATGATTAATTAGCAATCTCCTGTGAACAACAAACACAGAGAATTTAATCATCAGAACCAGGTGCATAACCAGTCCGACTCATAATCTAAAAACTAATTCAATTATCTCTACACGCAATACCAGTCATTGCGCAGCTCAATTCATATGGGTGGAGATGCCTCTCTAAATAAATTCAATTGAATTTGCCTTTTGGGGTAAATTATAGTTATGGCATGAGTAGTTAGAACGTCCATAAACGCACATGTCACATATCCTATTTAATTGTCCACAAGGTACAGTTTGCCCAATTATTTTTCTCATATGATCCCAGACAACAATTTCGAAGACACTAACGAAATCTGATACTGTAGAACCTGTTTTGAGCGACACCCTAATTTTTCAGGCTAAAGGTGCCATAAAAGGCAGGTATGCCGTACAAAACAGGTAAAATAAACATGAATCATAGGATTTATTTTACACTGACACTGCCGTAAAAGCCAGGTATGCCGTAAAAATGGTACCGCTCAAAACAGGTTCTACTGTATGTTTGGCCAATGCGTCAAAATTGCATTTAACGACACTACCATTGAATGTTAAATTCAATAAATTGACATTTTACAATTCTACATTAATATTTACATTACGGTCTTTGAAATAATTGACTGTTCAAACAGGCTGCACGAGACGCGAGTACTCCTGTGCCCTTTCAACATCAATCACTACCGTCTACAGCTTAACTCCATTCAATCAATTATTTGATTCATGTACAAGAGGGATTAAATAGAATTATAATTATTTTTGTGATGAATCTATTGTCATAGCTATAATTATTATACCAACCGAGTGCATTTACCTGGAATGGATTTGTGACACTCTCAGTGTGGTTTCTTGTTTCAAAGGAAATACCTTTGACTTTATCCATTGCCATTTGGAAACAAAATAACCGACCGACCTTTGAAATCAAAACCATAACGAAATGAACATTTCAAATCCAGGATCTTTATTATGAATATGCGGATGTGAATTCACCTTGAAATATGAAATGGTCAAAGCAAACGTAATATAGTTCGAACATTGAAGTATTTTAATAAACTGTTTACATTTAACCATAACATTTGTGTGCATCATTTTTAATTCTTTTGTAGTGGATAAATGTCAGTGTATTTTGTAAACTTAAACCTTAAGAAAAGCTTGTCCCTTGAACAGTTACCTGCATTCAGTAAATTAAATAAATACTAACATAAATACAACATGGCGTTAGAGTTCATAACGGCTGGATTTCTGTTCATAACGGCTGTAACGGCTGGATTTCTGTTTTATTTTATTTTGGGTTGAGTGGGTAAAACGGAAAGACCGTGAAAGCATGATACACACGGAGACAATTGCCGCCCAAGACAGGTTCTACTGTATTAAAAACTTACCCCAGTAGAGAACCATCTACCACCAAACCCTGTGGTTGTAGCTGAGGTTGTGACACGGGTATGGGTGGTAGATGTGCCACTGGTTGCGGCCACAGACACACCACATGCACAGTTCCACCAAAAGGGGTATACTCCGAACGATACTGCGTTTGAGGCTGAGGCTGAGGCTGTTGTGGAGTATGTTGATGGCAGGGACACATACAACACTGTCCATGGGGCACCGACGTTGGGTAGCTAATCCGAGAAAGCGGCGGTTCCGTAGAACCACTTCCTTGCACGGCCCGATTAGCTTCACTGATTTCAGAGGGGTGATTAATGAAAATAAAACCATGGTTATTTGTTGGTTTTATCGTAAAGCCATCACCAAGATAACCCCAATGTACTGCTGGTTTTATTGTCATGTAACCATCCCCTGTGCTGTTGATATTTTCTTCATTGACTCCATGCACTATTTCTTCCACCATGCATTCAACAGGTTCAATTACATGCTGGTCCCAATCTTTTCTATTCACACAATTGATATTATCATCTTCATTGAATTCTCCCAAAACTTTCCTCTCACTAGGCACAACCTCCCATCTCGTCCTATGCGCCATGTACTTTCTCCTTTTCCGTGCAAGAACATTGAGCAACGTTGAAATCGGTTTCACTTTTGTTGCCATCCTTTTATCTCTTATGCGTGCGATTGTTGTACCGATAAATTCCAAACAACTAGTATTCCTTACAGATTCTAGCTCAGTACATGGCCTCACTCTCCTTTACGTTTGTGACATTTTCAACGAGGAATCCAAATTGAACCAAAGACCACTACTACCATGTTTCGCTTATAAGCACTGCAGTGGTTCCTTTGATCTTTCAGTTCAAGTAACCAACGTTGAAATTCATCACTTTCGACCACAACAAACAGCTTTAAAAGCAATAATACTTCAGATATCCTGCCACATATTTCATCACTGCTCCTCCACATATAAAAACTAGGTGACGCTAGACTCGTGAGTACAGTCTTACAGCGTGTCTTCATGAACTAAACGGTATGGCCGTTAAGGCTGTCACGCTGGTCTAGGAGCGTGTGCCCCTTAC
>JBCAUI010539250.1:0-10902 GCA_038406195.1 Haplosyllis anthogorgicola
CCTTGTCAATTTTTTTTTAAAATATGTGATTTTTGATTTAAATGAAAATGCCGTTGAGTTTGAGTCTCTATCTCGAGTGGTTCTCGCGTAATTGCCATTTCGCCCCCAGTGATGGGGGGCGAGCTGGGGCCTTGATCTCTGATCAATTCGTTGCTAAAATAATAAAAATGTGATCAATTTATTCGATGAAAACCAATTCAGTCAAAGTGTCGCGGGCAATCGTATTGCATGTCGGTTTTTCTTTTTTTCTGACGAACACTAACAAATATACATCAGGGTAGGATTCAAAGTCTCCAGTGCATCAAATGATTACACAAATTCTCTGAAATGTTACAATCTCTATATGTCACAGTCTACAAGTCTACCTACCTGCCCGTCGAGCGCGCGGTCGGCTCCCGGTGAAGGAAACGGACTTTTTCCCTTTTCGGAACCCGGCCGCCTGCCGTGAGATGGGCGTCTCAATGGGACCGCTATCCCATAACATGGCCATCTAGCACGGACTCCTATGTTACCATGGGAACCCTGTCCTTGCGCATGCATCACAGTGGTGACGTCATTGCTGGGGGACACACTCGTCCTGGTGTCCAAGGGGTTGACTTGTGCACTGGCTCCTAGACGTCTGTCTCAGCAAGATATTTCAAACTGCATCTGCTAGTGTTGTTGCTTTGTAGCTAAGCTGACCAGCTCAGTGCCCGTCGGCCTAGACTCCCACTAGACTTTTACTTCCCAACAGTTTGAGGGAGTACTGAGCCTAGGCGTGTCCCGGAGTATGTCGCCACCATCCAGGAGCATCTGAAGGTTGCCTTCAAAGTGGCTCGGGCAACTCAGGCTCGGGAGGCAGAGCGACAGAAACAGCTTTATGATAGGAGAACAGGAGCTGCTGTACTCAGACCCGGTGATGTGGTCTTAATGCGGATGGATGCCTTCATGGGGAAACGAAAGATTAAAGATAGGTGGGGAGACACCCCTTATGTGGTGGACAGCCAACTCACAGACGGCATCCCTGCGTACCATATCAAAGATGCGGCCGGCAATGTAAAGACGGCGCATCAGAGTCGTCTTTTGTTCCTTGCCCCGAAAGGGGATAGTGATGCTATTCCACTAAGTGGGAACAAAGCTGTCCGTGGCACAGTTGTCATGGTCGAAAACCCTGAGGTCACATATCCGAAGGATGAGCAAGTGAAGCCACAAGAGTTAGATGGGAGTGCCCTGGTTCCTGGGACTCCCAGCACAGCACCTCTGGAGTGGATTCTCGGCCGTAGCCAAGATAGAATGTGGACGCAAGTTGGGGCGTTCACCATACAGATGGAGACGTGGACTGAAAACTGAAGTCATTCACTTCCGTTAGTCAGGATAGCAACTATCGTGCTGGTCGTCCAGACGGGGGGGGCTCGGTAACCCAAACCTCTCCACATCTGTAAATGACACTCCTAAGACAGACAAGGGCAGATGCACAGAAACCCACAGTTATGGACAACTTCAGTGAATTCACACGGTGCCAGGAGGCACTGAAATCTTATGGGGCAACAGGTGGCTGCTGCACAGCCACCACGAGACTTCCCGGAAGGGGTACCAAACTTTGTTTTGGCACCGGTGCAGATATTTGGGGTGAGTTGACAGTCAACAGGGTGCATTGACAGACGGCCATTGGTTCCATAAGTGGTCGCGTCTCCCGAAGACCCTAGTGCATCCCAACGCATACCCCCACATGCCAGCATGTGTCATGGCTCATGAGCCACAGGCGCTGGTCTACAGACCTTTATGCTACCTATTTAATATTTATCTTCCGCATAATGAGTTGTTTATTGTTGTTCGTGTTTACTCACTAGATGTTTAAGAGTTATACTCAATTATACTATGCAATTATTTATTCTTACTTATGTACCCAATAATCGGGCAGATGGGCGCATATGAAATGATGACCAATACACTGGACATACTTTCAACAATTCTTTATTCAAGTATGAATACAAAAGTGTAATGACTGAACAGTAACATCAACATGCAACTAATTCTAAAAGTATAAAAACGTGAACACTACAGACGGCACATAGCTGGACAGGCCTCAATGCGGGGGTCCATGCGTATGTATTTGCAAGGTGCCTTGGCTGGAAACATGTACATGTAGGCCTGGGAATCGAGGGTATATGAGTTCATGGAATAACTTTGGCAATGATTTTGGAATAATGTTGGCAGTGACGAGGATGTATGTCGCTGTTCGAGATACGAGAACGATGATGACCGCTGGTGGAGCTGGCTGCTAGCTGCTGAGGAAGTCGGGCAGATTGGAAGTTGTGGCCGGGATGCCACTCCTCACTTCTTTGTACCTGTGGTAGAGATGGAAGTGCTTTATGTGGGAGGACATATCCCTCCATACAGGGAAAATTGGCATCTCCTTGCCCGGATGCGCCAGGGGCCATTCGGTACAATGTGCACAGACAAGGACACACCTGTAGTGGCCTACCACTACGTGGCTGATACGACGGTGCATTGGAATTGACCTCACCACAATATGGGCAGTGGTGGTGTTTGGTGTTCGCCCCCGACCCACCATACTTGCTCATCGTGGCATGGCTGCAGTGGATTGGGCCCAACAGGTTGGCAATCATCACTTCAGAGGGTGAGTTGACCATGTAGGCCTGCTCACAGGGTGTACCGCTTGCATGGGCGCCCGTTCGGGACTTCTGAATGACCTTGTCAATGACTGTGCCTTTCCCCATGAAGTTCACCCACTCCGGCCATGCTTCCTTGGAGGCGAGCTTGAACTGACAAATGCGTGCCAGGTGACTCTGCCGGAATGCTAACATCATGTTGTCGGTTGTGTTCTCATTGCTGTTCTTGAGTTTTAGAAGCCCGGCTTCCCGCAAAGTGTTGCGGAGGGTGTTGGATAACTCCATGTCATAGCCCCAAAACTGGAGTGTCTCCGTCTTGGCCAGTTCTTTGGGAGTGCGGCTGTCGCCTTTGTCATCACCAGCCAGGTCAATGACCTGACTGTCATCAACCCTGCTGGTGGAGTCTTTGGCTGGAGTCTGGACCTTGGATGATTCGCCCCTCTCCGGGTCATCATGGCTGCGTTTGGGTTTGGAGTCATCCTTGGACTTGGAACAGCTTCTCTGGTGGCACGACTGTGATTGTTTACGACTGGTATGGCCTCTCCGCCTCCGGGAGCAATGGTGGTCCTTGTTGTCCTCATTGTTGGAGGAGGATGAAGATGTCAAGGAGGATGAAGAGGTGGACGAAGACGAAGAGGATGAGCTGTCTTCGGCTATCTGACAATTGGGATCTACCCTGATCTTTTCAGGTTTGTCATCATCAGTCATCAGAGTCTATCCGGGCCCAGGAGCGGTGGCACTTCTTGGGCTTGGATGGTGTAGCATCCCTCAGTTTGTGCTTCTTCACGAATGAGGGGGAGAGCTCCTTGCGAGGGGTCGCCGCAGAGTGGTCTTCCATCTTCTCCTTGTCCCTGATGTGTGTGGATGTCTCTGGTGGTTTGGGGTGTGCAGCCTCCCGAGAGCGACTGCAACGGGTAGATGCAGGACCGCTCCTCTCACTCCACGCCTTCTTGTCATCATCACCAGGTCGTCATGTTTGTCATCACACTTGTCACGCTTATTGCAGTGGTTCCGGCTGTGTTTCTTGTGTTTGCCATGTTTGTGCTTGTGTCTCAAGGACGATTTCTCCTTTGTGTCCAACTTCTTTGTCGGGGGGTGTTGTCCTGCCCTACTTCGACCACATCTACTGCCTCATTGTCGACTGCTTGCTCATCATCGAACGTGTCTTCGTTGTCGGTCACTTCGGTGTTGTCAGGCTTGTCATTGGTCAGTGGCTGCTTTGTGTCATCTGATCCCTGTGCAAGGGAGTCATCTGGGGGAGTCAGTGGAGACTTGGGGCCGTTGTCTACCATGGTTGGCAGGACAATGGGTGTGACCATGAGCAGAATACGATCAGTTCCATCAAGGTCCTCAGTCTTCAGCAGGGTAGAGGTCTTGCTACTCTAGATGGTGAAGCGGGATTCACTCTTACTCTGGGGTCTGGGACCGTCTTCCGCAAACATGCCCCTGAAAAGGTCAGAGGTCAAAACGATCATGCTGGCTGTGCGTCCCCAGATCACACCAAAGCAGAGGGGCAACTTGTTGACAGTGTTGGGATGTTGTCATGCCCCCTGGGCTCGTTGGTAGACGAGGCCAGTATCTGGGCTCCAGGCCTGATTACTGGAGTCCCTTGCAGCATGTCCGCATAGACCTTGTGCCCCTGCATCTTCTTCCTCATGTCGTCAACTACCACCCCGGGCTGAACGCCAGCAGACTTGGCACTCTTGACATGGGGAAGAAGGAAGCCGAACAGGGCCTCATTCCCTATGATGCTCCAGATGTCATATGATGCCTGTGGGCACAGCGGAGGGATGGGCATAGCTGGTATTTGATGGCATAGGCCGTAGGCCTCCAGCATCTGGCGGAGGCTGCTGTGCGACTCATGAGTATGGACTGATGTTAAGCCTATGGAGATGGCATCCAGACGGGCGGCTAAGTTGACCCTGGCTTTCCAAAAGTCACTCCCTCTTCTTGAGATGTCGGCGGATGTAATCTTGTTGGGCAACGGCAATGCTGACCTTGGACTCTGCAACTACCTTCCCGAGGAGTCAGTTGATCTCCAACGTCTCGTGGTCTTCTACCTCCGGATACTTCGTCCAGAGGTCTCGGCTGCCCCGGGTGGCCTTCTCTTTGAATAGGGTGTTGAGATCAAATGAAGCCTGTATGTCGGCTAGCCGCATTGCATCCGTCTCATCTTCGAAGTCGTGCATGGCTCTTCTGCCCTCGTTTAGTATCTGCATCTCCAGTGTGCTGACAGGTTCATACGGCGAGGCTGGACCAGAGGCTGGCACGGCGAAACCTTTGGGTTTAGGGCCGCAATTTGAAAAACCGTCTTGGAGTCCATGTGTGAAAGTTGAGCATGTCTCCCCAGTGAGATGACCAATATCGACGGACGGGGCATGTGACGGTGCAGGTCTGAATGTGATCTCGTGGAACACATCTCCAGCATGCCCAAGGTCTGTTTGGAGGTTGCCCTTGGGCTCGACAAACTCTGGTCGGATGGGCTCCATTAATGACAACTTGACGTCATCCATCATAATGAAGCCTGGGTGGCTGTATAATTCTATAGGGATCACGGCACGACCGTCTATGGTGCTGAACAAGCCCTTCAGTAGAATGTTGTCCAGTGGGTGGCAGGGACTGTCCTTGCCAGTGAATGTGAGAAGGGGGACCTGTGCATCATCCCAGATTTGAGCGAAGATAGGCACCGCCTGATGCTCCCTCAAGTACCTGGGCCACTGGCCTACAGTTGTTTCAGCATCAACGTGAACTAACATCGCAACGGGTGGGGACGCCTTGGATGCAACGCGGTCAATAAACTGCATCGCCTTCAGGATGGGAACTGTCTGCTGGTCTTTGTGTACAAGTAGCCTGCACAAGGTGTAGGCATGGCTGATCGCCTTGCCAGCAGCCATAAGAGGAATACTGGAAACAAGCAGAGTCACTTGCTTGATGGGGGAGAAGCCCGCAGGACAGGGTAGTCCCAGCCATCCTGGGTACCTGCCAAATTTCCCCAAGTCTATCAGGTCCTTCATCACGGATTGTGATCGTACCTCCATCTCCAATGCATTGGCAGTCAGAGCACATCGAATGTAGCCCCAGTCATCAATGTTGTGTTCATTCATGAGAGAAGGGTTGTGATGGATTCCCACTCTTCTCACCTGCCATTCGGACAGCTCAGTATGTGCCTGGGTGCCATCAGAGGACATGGGCGGAGGGGCTAGGACACTACCCTCAGTACCCGCTGTGGAGGCTCTGGCTCCGCTCATTGTCTGTTCTAGTATGGACGTAGCAAGTTGCAATTCTGCACTTTTTGGCGAAAGTTCCTCCCCCTTGACAGGAGTGGGGAGAGAGGATTGTTTGGGAGCTTCTCAAGGCTTCTTAGTAACAGTCTGTGTGGTCGGCGCTGCCTTGGAGTCTAGTCTCTGAAATGGAAAAGAAGATTAGATGACCATCTCAAGACGGCCGGCTCACTAGATGAAAACAGAATGCAACCAGGTGCAAAGGAATCCTGGGGGAGCTGGCCATGTAAAGCTGGTTGAGTAATAAACCCCGACTGGGAAAACCACCAATTGCGGGGAAAACCCGAGTGGCATAACCACGAACCACGGGGAAAACCCCAGAGATTAACTTGCACCCTCATGTGGAGAGCCGGCTGCTGCCAGAGATTGCGGCCGCAGGCAACCATGAGGCCAAGACCCCCGCCCCCGCTGAGAATTTAAAAGGTCACCTACCTTCTCTTCAGAAGCTCTGGGCATGCTGTCGCACCTAATCCATCAGTTGAAATGAGGTCAAAGCAGCAGGGGCCTGCATAATGAAGGGGTTGAGTGAAAACGAGGCTGGTTGAAATGATGTCATCAGTGATGTCACTGGGCCTATAAAAGGAATCACACAGGGATTCCCTACTCAGTCCCAGCTCAGCTGTCAGAGAGAGAACATCAAAAACACCAAGAAAACATCAAAGATGGAGCCATCAGAAAACACCGAAGACCCCTTCATGTGAGTAACGCAGCTGTGGTCTGTCTGACCTACCCAAGAGATGTGCTCCCGAGGCAGGCAGGAGGCAGCCGTGTATGCGGTCTCCCCTGCAGAGGAGTTAAGATGTACCTGCGGAGGAGTTAAGGTGTACCTGGCTGCATCAGATGACCGGCCTGAGACGACCATGTCACACAAAAAAGACCAACATGCGTGTAACCCGCTGCCACATCAGCGGTGGGGAGGTCAAACACTCCATGACTAATGTCTTAGACCTTCATTTCAGAGTTGTGCTGTTTTTATGGGCCGCTGCCATGGGCTCTACACATGCGCGATGTACCTGGTTGACTGACAAGAAAGGCTTGAACGAGTTTGCTGATATCATCCTCTGGATTGCTGCTTCTGTGGGTGATGACTGCACCCAACTTGTGATCCTTGGAGACATCCTGCGATTCGCAGAGAATAGACATTCATACAACCAGGCCCACGACAGGGTCAATGTAGAGGCAATACGCTCTCAGCTGTCCGCAGTGAGAGACACGATCACGTTCAAACAAGCCAAGTCCGACTGTAAAAAGGCGCTGTTTGATGAGCACGCTGTGTGAGTGCAACCAGGGCTACCAGCCGCCATTCCTAGACTTTGGGTGGAGTGGGTATCGGCTGAAACCGATACTGCCCGGCTTGCTGTTATCAAATTCTTCTATGAAAACACTCTAGCTGGTAGATTTTGAGCCGGTTACATTACGGACATAGACCCAAGCTTCGCCAAGACAAATTTGATCAACCTCCTGATTGCGGAGCAACTCCAGGGGAAGCTGGACGCCTGGGCCAGGGAGAGTCAGTTGATAGGTGTCCAGTCGGCCGGGTTCGTTGACTTCGTCGCAGGCAAGGACCCATCCAATTTGTTGGGAGATGGGGGTGGCCAGTATTTATCATGCGGGCGAGAACCCCTTATGAATCCTGACCTCTTGAAGACCATTTATGACTCCAGTGACCCAGCTATTCTGCACCAGGGAGACACCCAGAAAGTTGAACCTCGAGTCCTAGACTTGAAGCTCCCCTGAAGAGCATCTTTGGCAAAATGGACCAGCTCCTGAAGTATGACGGGTATTCCGCAGGGCGAGCACTTGTACAGGATGCCCTTCGCTCCATCATGCAGGCTATCCTGGCCATGGGCGTTGACTGCATACAGAGTCAAGACTTGATCGTGCTTGCGTGCCAAGATCTAAGGGCCCTACTACACAAGGAGTACCGAGAGAGAGACCTGCAGGTTCATGACAGGACCACCTTCACTACGAGGGTGCCCCATGGACCTGCTAACTTTGCCAACCCCACAACCAGACAAACACCACTTCTGATGAGGCCGACGCTCCGGAGGTTACAATTGGAAGCCCTCGCCTCAAGAGCGTAGTGACAATCCTGGAGGGGACACAACCATCAAAGACCGTACCGAAGACACTGGTAAAAGATTATGTCGATCCGAACTTGTTGACTGCCCTCTGCATGGATGACAGCTCCTGGCCAAGTTCTCATGGTCAGATGAAAGAGTGCTCGAGACAGCCGTCCTGACAAGAAGGGGGGGACAGACAAGGAGCTCTTCCTCTGCCCGGGGAATCTCAAGAGAGTGCAGGCGAGACAATGACCGAAAGGGACTTCCCCGACCACCAGGAAAGGAGTGTTTGCCTAATCCACTTACCTGACCCAAGAGACTTCGTTGATGCCTACATTGGGGTGCGGGGAATAGACGACCTGACCACCCCTGCCTGGTCGTTGGGAGTTTCAATCTCTTTGCCCGACTTTATGCCACAGGCTAGCTGCCCATGTGGAGATGACCTGGGAGATGTATGTTACAGGCCACAGGCACCATGGGGTGGATATGCCATTTTACATCCCTGAACCACCACATCTCGGGGTACCAGACTTTCTGCCACCAGAGGGAGGACATGTGCCAGAGGATGCCCGTGTCTGAGTACAACATTGTTTGACCGCGTACGCAGCGGCACTGCTCTATGCAGCCGAAGACACTGTGATGTGTGACGTTAAGAGGTACGAAACAACTGGTCAACTGTGCTACCTACCTGACTAGATAAAGGAGTTTCAAGCTAGACTCCACCCGCTCATGGACATCTCCATCCCCGAGTGTATTACACGAATGAGGAATAGATGGTACTCCGCACCGGGTGCCCTGGACCCACTTCCCATTGGCAGGGATCTTGCAACACTGTCACAGGAGATATTTGGTCCGTTGTTTGGGAGCATCTCATCTGCCAAAGCCAAGACAACACTGGCTGGTTGGGGCAAGCAACTGAAGAAAATGATGGGCAAGATGCCAGCTTTACGGCCACCAGGCTCCAGGACGTCTAATGGACTCCCTAAGGGACAAGGCCGAGGCCCAATTGTGGGCAAGGTACTGAGCCGACCAGGGACACCCAGGGGTGAACAACCCACCCTGGACAAGCGCCTAATGGATGAACTGTATGGGACGGGAGGTAAACCACAGCTGTTCGTGAACTACGATGAGGTCTTTGCTGACTGAGAACCTACACCACAAATTGGGGCAGTGATCACAAAGCCAGATGTCACTGCGACCGACCTGCTGCCCAGCGGAAGATCCAACCCATTTAAAACTATAAGCTTGGGGCTGTTAGTACCCGGATTCCAACAGGCCGAAATGTAGGTGAACCGGTCCGAAGGAGCCACAACACCTGGGCCCCTAGTGAGTAGGCTTGAATTGCAGGAGGCAGCTGCCAGGTTGGTCTGCCAAGCTACTCAGACGGCATCTACTCTCGCCAGCGCAAACGACATCCCAGAAAATACTACAATGCCGATTCAACCTTGACCAGGACTCTCCAAATATTGGGTGGTTTCCACCAGCGATGATGATCTCAATTATGACAAAACCAATCTCCCAGGTATGGGAGTGGACAATTCCGCCACTGCATACGATGCCATGTCAACCAGTTCCAGCTTTGTGATCCTCCCGGATCCCATCTCTCCGACTATGAGGAAGAGGGAAAGCGTGAGTGAAGGCTCTGCGGAGCCAGCACAGAAGAAGCCGGCCAGCAAAAATGGACCTTAAGAACACTCCATTGCACGCTGTAGCGGTCCTGACCGCATTAAAACACTGTCGTTTATTATAATACTGCCGTTAGTTGTAACCCATATATCTGACTTGCCACATTTTATATTTTGTGTAATTGGAATCTAATTGAGATGTCGGAAGTACATCCGGCCTCCGGTTTGTAACACCCAGCACCTCTGCGCTCAGCATCATTAATGTTAGTTTTATAATTGTTGTCTCAAATTCGCCTGTGTTTACATGTAGTAAGAAAGTTAATTAGCCTTTAGCTGTTTTTTAATAATTACGATTCATTGTTCCCCATTGGGTACCCGACGCACCGCGTTTATTTTATACTCATGTCTGTTATTATCACAATCGTTTACACTGTAGAGTAACTGTTCTATTTTTAGTAATAAAGCATGCCACAAGGACCAGGCGGATGCCTGGGGGAGAGTTCACAGTCTACTAGTCTACCTACCTGCCCGTCGAGTGCGCAGTCGGCCCCCGGTGAAAGAAACAGACCTTTTCCCTTTTCGGAACCTGGCCACCTGCCGTGAGATGGGTGCTTCAATGCGACCGCTATCCCGTAACATGGCCGTCTAGCATGTTACCATGGGGACCCTGTCCTTGCGCATGCGTCACGGTGGTGATGTCATTGCTGGGGTGTTCGATCGAACGTTACATCACATTTGAGCGCTCTGGCTGTGACGTCATAAGGGACTGCCTCTGGGGTATTTAACAATGTGTCACCTCGAAAGGGGGACACACTCGCCCTGGTGTTCCATGGGTTGACTTGTGCACTGGCTCCTAGACGTCCGTCTCAGCGAGACATTTTTAAACTGCATCTGCTAGCTGACCAGCTCAGTGCCCGTTGGCCTGAGCTCTTGATTTAGTTAAACCTTGAGTTGCGTCAAGTGCTGTGCTTGGGGGTTTGATAAAGCCCGAAAGTAAGCGCACCATGGCCGGATCACCAGCGTTTCGAGACTGCCGGTGTCCAGAGACACAGGGAGATAATCTTCCCATCCTTAGAAGTGGAGAGCTCACACCACTGCGGGTGGCTCCTGTCACATATACAAAAATGTTTCTCCAATGAGATAGTATAAATTGGTACAAAATAAAGACACCTATCTGTGATTTAAATGTGGTAATTTGTAAAATAAAATATTTACAATCCTGCTGCTCCAATTATCCATGTCCAAAGAGGAAAAATATTCCATAAAATATTGTGCAAAATTGACACTGTAAACTTTAAACCTATTGGCTGCCACCAAAGCT
>JBCAUI010539261.1:0-10901 GCA_038406195.1 Haplosyllis anthogorgicola
CGTTATAGAACGAATATTAAGCTTTCGCTTGCTCTGTGCATTCACTCCGCCTCACAACCGATTGATGCTAGTCGACAGTTATTTTGGTAACAACAGACATAAGACGAAACTAAAATGTTTCCACACCGGTTTACAATTTCCCGCTGTTATGCATTCCACTCCCCCATGTGCATAAATCACAGACATCATACCTGACGATACCTTTCACGATTTTTGTTATTCTGCCATAATTCAATTGCAGTTTTATTATGAAACTCACATCTCTCACAATGGTTGAACACATAAGTATGTTCATCTGATTGACACAGTAACCTGTATTCTCGTTCTGAAAGATTTCAACCTATTTGGAGATATATCGAATATGCTGTGATAGGCTGACCTCATACAGATAATTTTACCTCTCTATGTTATCACCAAAGATAATTATTCTATTTAATAAAAAATATGTTTTTAAATTTAATAGTGATACAAAAGGATTCGTAAAATATGCTGTGTTCGATTTTTTCACTTTTATCTCTAACAAATAATGACTTGTGATGTCTTTCCATCCGTATGCATTGGAAAGGATAATTTAACGCACTGTTGAACTAAAACAGAGTCACGGTTTAGAAGAACTTTCAACTTAAAATCATCTTTTGTTTTGTTTCGAAACCAGATATTTAATAATACAGCATTAAAATCGTTTATAATTTGGATCTTTGGAGAAAATGCGCTTCCTCTCGACCCAACGCAATCGATTCACTGTTTGACAATGTGATCATTTCATACTGATAATTAATTATAAATTCACGCATTGCAGAGATATCTTTACATAAAAATTTGCAACATTATACAAATGGGAAAGTCTAAATTAAGTGTACACATCGTAAACTGTACAGATGGCAGTGGAGCGGATCATAAACTATATAGGTTGCCTAGCAAAATGTAAAGAATAAAGCAAGATGGCAGCTAAACACGCTCTTTGGACACCTTGCGGCTTGTGTAAATATCAAAGTATTTGATTGATTTTTACATTTTTTTTCAGCCTTCTGTGCGTGCAAATTCACACGAACACATTTATTGTTTGCTACGTGTAAGTAATGTTGACTGACACAGTTTTAATATTTACAAATATTGGAGCTCTACAAAAGTCAACATAACATTGCCTTGTAAGCATGTTTTAAGTACATGGACTGAGCAGGTTGACGATCAGAAAGGAAAAAAATGGCAGGAAGTCCTTTGATGATCCATTCTTCAATAACAATTAACACTGATGACGGGCCTAGAGAAATCCAATTATGTTTTGGAGATATTACTTCCACTTCGAATCAAAGATGTTTAGATGATATAGATGAAAACGGAGAGACTGAGGGATCCGCCACTGGAGAAGAACCCAGTGATGTTATTCTTATATCAGCTTTCCAAGGTATTTCACAAAGTGTTTTGTTATTCAAGTTACATGTAATTTGATAATTAGTAAGTGATTCCTGGTGTTGGCACCATAAATGTTTTTTAATGTAAACTTTTATGTTGAACTTTACAGCAGAACAATATTAGTTTTAATAAGTTTAGGTTGCATTATCAGTATTACGTTGAAATATTGTGAAATTTATGCATTGAAAGAAAATATGTTGTAACAGCATAGGCAGAATTCTACACGGTAACGTTTTTTTCAGTTGTGACGTCTAACGGTCTAATTTTCCGACTCCATAACCCCTTCAGCACCAAGCATGTCACTACAACATGGTGGCCCCCCCCCACCTTCAAAATGGCCCCAAAAGGGCCATTTAAGCCATTTTGGCCTCCTAGCTAGATTTCTAAAGTGAAGCAAAGAGGTATGGGAAATAAAAACTGGCCCACATTTTTTGTGCCCTCCCCCTAAAT
The DNA here is from genome assembly GCA_038406195.1 of Haplosyllis anthogorgicola. Lineage (NCBI taxonomy): Eukaryota > Metazoa > Annelida > Polychaeta > Phyllodocida > Syllidae > Haplosyllis > Haplosyllis anthogorgicola. The sequence continues at coordinate 1,864 of JBCAUI010539261.1, forward strand.
AGGGATTAATGGGGGTTGCAGGGGACAGTGCCCCCTCATTTCCAAGCCAAATTTGACATTTCCGAATGTTTGATCATGTAAATCTACAAGTATGTGCAGTTCACAGACTTTGTATGGTCAATGCCACAGGAAACCATCCTCCCTGTCCACCTGACCCCAAACAAGGTCTCAGTCAGTGACAACACTCACACAAGTAAAAAGTAAAGTTACAATTCTTAGCCATTTTTAGGTAAGATTTACAGACTTCACCATTGTTTTAGCCAGTCATGTAGCCACCTGGTGGTGAGCACATGAATCAAAGTGGGTTCTACTGAAAGCTGGTCATATGGCCCACTGACCTGTGTGGGAGTGACACTTCACGAAACATAAACTTAATGTGATGAGTGGCTGTAATTCCCCCCGTTTTACCCTGTTTTAAAGCAGTAGGGTACAATGTATGACATACAAAGTGCCATTTTATGTCTAAAATTTTGTGATGGTGTGTTGAACTGCAATTGTAGAGCATAGGAGTTTTCTGCTACCCGGCAATTGTGGCAGCACCTGATGGGCAATAAATACACGCTACACGTTGTTCCCTACTGAGCACCATTTTCCAGACCCTTGTGCTGCTGAAGGGGTTAAGGTGAGATGGGCTTGAAAACTTCGTTCGGCTCAAATGGTCATTTTCTGATTCAAAATGATGTTTCGACTCATTTTCAGCCAATTTTTTTTTCCGATTTTGGCTCATCTCACCTTAATCGTGATACTATATCTATGTTTTTAGTCTTCACATTTCCTATGTAGTGTGGGGTCAATGGAATTATGACAAACACGCATTTCGTTCATGTCCAGGTGACTACAGTCCCACGCCAACGTCCGTGATCGGCGCTCTGAAACGAAATCTCGGGATCTCAGTCAGAGATTTAGCCAGAGACAAACAAGAAGACTTAAGGAAACACTTTCATTGCTGGTGGTCTAAACCGCTCCCCAAGGGCTTACCATACAGGTATGTTTTGTACCGTCGCGGTTCCAGGATATGTCGTTGAAGGGAGTGCAAACTAAAATCTCTACCCAAAAGTGCACATGCACTATTCGTCAAAAACCCCATGAAAATTGTAACCATTGGGTTGCCATCAATGTACTACATAATCACGCACTATCCATCCTTCCGCATTGTATTTATAAAGTTCTCTATTAAGATTGCCATAGTAGTATGGGAATTTTACTGAGCTTATCTTGTCAAAACATGCAACAAAATGAAGAATTTGCTCGTGAACATTCCAGCGTCATGTCAGCAACGCTCGTACAAATATGTAGAGAGGATAACTATCAGTTTAAAGAATATTGAAATAAAATGTGCAACTTTTCTTAACAATTTAAGGCAACTAATGTGTTTTGAAACACCATGGTCGCGGAATTTTCGTCACCCCGCAGAACTAGTTGGAGATGTGTTTCGATGTCTCGTCGCCATGTTTCAGAATGAAGAGAAAACTGTAATTACTCCTCTTCTAAGTACAGGAGATCAGGTAAGCAATTAAAATGAATAAATCTTCATTTTTACTGACATCGATTATTGACAATTTTCTTATTCCCAAATGAAGTATAATCAACAAAAAGAATACCACATACAATATATCATTTAAAATAAAAAACTTACAAATTTACAAAGGCAAAACGTGAAGTAGACCTAGGACGTCCCAAGTGTCTACGAGCACGGTCAGGCGCAGCATCCCTCAGTGTGATGGACACTTGAGAAACGAATGTCCATCAGCTTACTATTGCAATCCAACATGTCACCACGATATATTTATCTCGTGATGGTTGATGATTGTATTCATAACGCATTATATTTGCATTGAACTGGTTACTCAAGTAAGGAATCTGCATGGTCATTGCGAAAATCTCATAATTCTGTTTTCTTACCACAGAACTTTTCAGCCGCTCGGATGATGAGGGCAATGTTAGAAGGAGCTGTCAACTGGGTGCGAGCAGGATTACCCATGAAACGCATGAAGATAGTTATCTACCAAAGGAATCCAAACAAACACAGAAGCACCTATAAGAAAGACGATGTGGTGGAAATATTCGAAAAATTCAAGTCAAACATTGAGAAAGCCCAGAGGAAGAAAGAAGCAGAAAAGGTATACACATATATTTATGACGAGACTTTCATCGTAACTAATCATAACTTCTTAACTAAGCAATCAAACGTAAAATATATTTCCAACCTACCTACTGTGCATCACTTTCTATCCCTCACTTTAAATAATGCCCAAATATTCCCCTCCCCATGAGCCCTATTTTTAAGAACACGGTCGTCTATTTTCATAGTCAACTTCACTTAGTCCCATTTTATTGGAAAGACATTTACTGCGGCCACAGAAGTGAATAAATAATGAGTTTACCCCAGTATCACTGTAGGTATAATATAAAGTTAATTATTTCTGTTTTGTAGAAAGATGCAGAACCAAGAGTTCAGTATGATATATACATGTCGTTCAATGAGAAAGACGAACACAAAGTGAAGGAAATAACAGACCTCATGACCAGCTTCAAGAAAGACATCAAAATATTCAGTGATCATCAAGGTCTATGTGCCGACAAGGCATGGCAGGATGACATGTATGATGTCATGGTTAAGTGCAGAAGGTAGAACTGATATTTTCACTACATATTCTTGCGTAATATTTTATATGTTATTGTATTGTTACCATTGTTAGAAGAACTAGTAAGAACCACTTCGCTTCGCCAGAATATCTTTTCACGTGAAATGTATCTTCAGAAAATTGTTTTCCCAGTCTTCTTTGCTAATCATATGTTACACTTCTTACCTTTTTTTACTCTTTAATGAATTAGATATGCAACATTGTGATATTATGTTACTTTCAGGGTCGTAACATTCTTGAGTCCAGCTTATTTGGAATCACCAGCTTGTGTTGAACAATATAATATCGCACTGTGTTGTAAACGAACTATGAAGAGAGAGGTACTGGCGCCTTTCTACATTGAGACGGTGGACAATATGCCGACTTATATGGCTTTGGTACAGTATGCAGACTGCAGGTAAACACGATTCAAAAGATATGGTTGTGTTTTTGGCTTCGCGTACGAAATTTTTGTTTCCCTATTCAATCTATTTCTTAATTTCAGTATGTAATTGATGTTAAATTGTATTCCAACGTATTAACGTTATAGGGAATTAGAAATAAAGGCTTCTCTCATTTAAATTAATGCATTAAATCCAATAATAATTATTTGAACATATCTCTTTTAGGAACAAGGATGGAAACACAGAGAAAATGATGGTGTCTATCAAAGCTTTCATAACTGTGTTTGAGACAACTGTGAAACTAAGTGTCCTGAAACCACTTGGCTTACATTACGATGTGTTTATATCATATTCACATAGAAATACTGAGAAAGCAAAGCAATTCCTTAAAGCTCTGAAGGCTGTCACAAAGTCCAAGGACCTGACAATCTTTTTCGACAAAACCGAGTTAAGAACAGGTTTGTATAAATTTCTATAAAAATATACAAAATAAATAAAACAAAACAAAACAATAAGAACACTTCTGAGTAGATGGCCAATCGCCCATATCGCAAATAGTTGTTAAAACATCATAAACATTAAAACATGAAAAGATGTCTAAGAAACAAACATTTGACCGTCAAATGACATTGAACCATATTTTGTGCAAGAAGTATATGTGATTTTGAATTAATTCAGGTTCGTCATGGCAACAACAATTGTACAGTTCACTGGACAACGCTTCTACCATTGTTGCGTTACTGTCACCAGATTACATTGCGTCCCAAGTCTGTCAAGAGGAATACAATCTTGCTTTAATGAAACACATCGCCGTGGTAAATCTGTTTTTTCTATAATTAAGATGCGGAAACTCGATACTTTTGGTCTCAGAATTATAAGCAGAATAAAGACACAGAATCAAACTTACACCACATAAAAATGATTAAAATTTGATCTGAAGTGGCTAAAACTATTTGCACTTTCCCATACAGGCCCATGCAGAATCTGACCTGGTACCCGTATTGATAGAACCTATGGAAACAGTCCCAGCGGCGTACAGGAGGGTGAAGATGGTCGATGCCACCCAAAACTTCCAGGGGACAATAATGAGAGTTGCCAAAGCCGTGGACATTAAACATTCCCTGAACAACAAGAATACTGACGTGTTTGGCGTTTTGGAGGTGAATATAAAGTGCAGCATATTAGCTTATCCCACAATACCGTCACCCGTTTGTAGTCTTATTTGATCATTTATCTTTTTTGGCTAACAAAAAGCTTGTCACGTAAAATTTTCCATTGAAAACTTTACACATACACATAAACCCCATCATGTAAACGTGACAAGCTCAGTGGCTCAAAATGTTTAGATCTCAAATTATCCAACATATTTTAAGTTGTTTATCTTTACGAAACAATACTGATTACCAATTGGAGTACACTGTACTGTGCATGTAACACCTAAAATTTGCAGGTGCCCATCAATGCTGATGCAGTTCTAAGAAGGAACCGAATGAATATATTCAATGAGCTTTTCACAATTGGTGAAAGTGGCATCACGCATAATAGCACTGAAAACGTTCCGGACAAAGAGGAGGAATCTGAGCCATTCGGATATAACAGCCTGATGAAATTAGAAATTGAACTGGATGAAATTGAAGAAAACGTAAGTGAAACTTTAAACCATCATACACATGGTAAAAGCAAAATTATTTCAATTGTCACAGTTCATTCTAAATTATTCATTCAGTCTTCGCGTACATACACATTTCCACCAAGAGTTAAGCAACAAGATAAATCACTAAGCTGTTGTTTCTAATTTTACATGAATACATTAAAACTATCCAGCGTAAAAACGTGAGTAACTAGGAAACATGTTGCTTTAGTATAAACTCCGGCTGTCGTCATAAATGTTGTCGCAAAGCATGCCAGTCACTTATTCTATTGGTTGCATCATTTTTTATGCTTTCGCGATGCATTTACGCATTTTGTATATTTTTCCTTTACTGTTTTAAACGATTCGTCTATTCAATCCTTTTTATCGCATTCAATCTTGTGAAATCTAAAATGTAATAATTCTGCCAATGCATAAAAGTGCCCATTTAGATGCTAAAATAAATGCACATATTGATATTTTTCCACTTGAAACAAGTAAATGTCTTCCACCTTGATGACACATACAAATATTTCTTGATTTGCAGATGAAAGTTCCCAAAGATAAACTCAGCAAGTGGGAAGATGTTAAAGATGAGACTTTAAAACCTAAACCTGAAGAGGAAAAAGATAACGCAAGTGACGAAACCACCAAAGACAAAACTAAACCGTTGCCTATTTACGATATTGCTATCATGTGTTCAGATCAAAGTTACGGTGCTTTCCTTAACAACCTGTTTAAAACTAAGGCTCCAGAATTGACAACGAACTTTGGCAAAGTCACAGAGAACGAACACTTAGCAAGCTTGGACTCTGCGAAAATCATAGTCGCGTTGTTATCACCCAATTTCATAAACTCGGGCAAGCACATTGACGAGTACCACATAGCATTAGCCCGCCACAGAAAAACTACGGGGAAACCGATTTTGTACTCAGTGCAAATTCAGGAACTACCCAGGTGGCCAACATATTTCCACATAGTGCCGTGTCGGATTGCCGTCACTGATATGCTCTGGAAGGAAATTATCCACGAACACAACACAAGTGACAAAGCCTTGTTCCCGAAGCCTGTGAGGCAAGCGGCAGCGATGTTGCTAAATGAGTACAACGACAGGTTGTCATCGGAAGCGATGCTGGCCTTGTCTGCCGCAGTCGATGATATCATCAACATCGTGAGGCAACCGAACTCCGAGTAAGTTTTCCTTCTTTGGGAAACATTTGAATTTGCTACCATTCAGGACCAAATGGCCTGGTTTCTGTACTATTTTATTCTTAAAATGTAAATGACTGTAATGATACATGACTTTACATTGCAGAAATGGTGAGGAAAGAGGACCCACCTTAATGAATATCGCCCATTTAGATGTCGCTACGCAAGAAGGCAAGGACGCAGAACAACAAGTACCGACACGAAAGGTGAGTAATTTGTTTTAAAGATTTGTGATTGCGATGTGAGACCACTCCCATCCCTTTTCATTGTTAGAAAAGTTAATGAACTTTTTCTTAAAATTACACCTTTCCGTAATACAATGGGTCCACCCACTCTTACCAAGTAAGCAGGTTTCTACCACATACATACACCAGTAACCAGATAATTCGATCTTGATAATTCTGAATTTCACTGCAGTATTTAACCCCAATATTTCTGTATCCTTTTTAATTTAATCGACAGTTTCTCACCAACTAGATCAAGTTACACAGGGGAGTCCATGTACTCTTATTTATCGCGTATACCAACTAAACTAAGGCCTATCCAACTCTAAAATGCAGGTTATCAGAGAACCAACCACCAGGCCGGACTATGTTCCAGCCGATCAAGACAAGCAAGACGTGGTGTCAACTCGAGTGGACAATGACCCAAATCCAGCCGGACCAAGACCGTCTTTAACAACGCAAAGAAAAGGTCTAATTGTACCACGAATTGAACCTGAAACCGGTGCTGCAGCTCCAGATAATGCAGGCAAAACCTAGACAGTACGAACATAAAGACCAAAGCGGGAGGTCTAAATCCTGTGCTATTCTGTGAACTGGGAAAAATACAATCCCTGAACAATGTAGGCCAAGAATAGCAAACTTGAATGGAAGGTCTAAATCCACTTTTAAATGTACACTTATTTTAGGCGGATCCAGGATTTCTCGTGGGGGTGGGGGGAGGGGCAACTTTAGCGCAAAAATCCCCAAAAACTGCATGAAAATGAATAAATTTTGGCCCGTAGGGGGGGGGGGCGGCGGCGCAGATCCCCCAATGCTTTGTACACAGATCAAGGGTGAATTACATATTTACTTAGGTTTTAATACCAAAACTTTTGTCTAAATGTAGAAATTAAATTTCTAGGATACATATATTATTCTACTATATAACAAATGGAACAACTAAGTGGTAATAAAAACGTATGTAACAAGGTAAATATGTAACTTTTAACAATCAGTTGAATATACCCAAGGTTAAAGGTAACTAGCGTGGTACAAGCGGTCGCTTCAGATAGTTTATGATAAATGCAAGATGACATTATTCAAGAAAACGAAACTGCTTCAACAGTTTCCACTTAAGTTTCATTTAAATTGAAGTCTTATTCTTTATTTCTGCAATTCAAGGCACATAACCTTCACAGAATGTGCTTTTTTATCACGGCATTTAACTGTATCACAGTTTCAGTGTGCATTGCTGGCAATGTCCACTTACTTTTTGGGTTCGAAATGGACAGCTAACGAACGTATAAGCCTGCATGTGTCGAACATTTTAGCAACATGCTGATAAGCGAAAGTATACTGTTCGTACGTGTACACATTTATGCCGCATGGCATTGATTTTGCAAAGATTTAAGAAATCACAACGTGTTACTTGTGTTCAGTACAGAATGGGCACTGCAGGGAATAATTTTCTTCTCGTCACTGCACACTCTCTTTGCAAAATAAATTTATGCCACAAATTTATAATGGTTGTCTAATGGAACTAACATCTTCCTTTTGGTGCAACTATAGCTTCGTGTGTCATTCTCACTAGGCTGGATAGTTTCTTATTACCTTCTGTATTGGCCGCCTGCACACTGGACATGATTTTCCATTGCGCTTTAACGTCTTACCACAGTGGTAACAGCACACTTGATGGCCGGAATTTCCATGAACTAAACTTGCATCTTTTGGTCGCTCCAAACAGATTGTGCACATTGTACTACTCCCAATACCTCCGCCCTTCACTGGGGATTTTCTAGTCAATTGGACATCATAGTTTGGTGACAGGTCAACTGATTTAGATTTAGCTAGGAAGCAACTACTTGCTCCCTTCATGGCAGTGCTATTGTTTGTAAAAGACTGTAACGAATACATTTGAGAGCCTGTCACACAAGTAATTGTGGCTGGTTTCCAGATGTTATTTTCGAAGGTACTTACTGATGCTGTAGAAATTTTGTCAACTTCCGATGCCTTGTTATCCAAATAATCCTTCGAATCGTATTTTGGTAAACCACACGAAGAATCAAGGACTGCATCGAATGCTTCAACTTGCGATGTACTCCGCACAACATTTTTACTGGAGCTAACCATCACTGCGCCACTGTTATATCCTTCTGTTATTGATCCTTGGCTAGAGTAAAAGCTCTCGCTAATTCCAGAGTCGTAGAAATTTTTTGTCTTTGCTGTGTTTTCTTCTTCAAAAAATCGCACATTTGACGATAGCTCTGCTTCGTCAGACGAGTGCAAAATAACCGTGCTACCTTCAGATTCACTTGTTAATTGTGGATTCTTTGCACAAGCTGAAAGTGTACCACACTGATCTTCATTATCTTTGGTATCTTTCCCTTGATCATCAGCAACTGCTAGCATCTGCACTTCTGACGTTGACCTGGTTTCGTACACAGGTGCGACCTTTCTCATGTTGCATGCAAATTGCGCAAGTTCATACAATGTTTTCACAGAAAACGTTCTACCCGGTGACGGTACAATTACCTCGTGATCACTGTAACTACCAATCTCACTTGATGATGTAGGTCTTGGTGAGTTTGGAACAGAACGTGACTGTTGTCGGCGAAATCTCCGACGGGGAGGATAACGTCTGTTTTCGACAACCCAACCAGGCCTGATTTCCCAGCATTTGTCACATCTGGATCTTATAGGTGTATTTCGAGTTTGACAGTTATTACACGTCCATTTTTCCTGCAATAAAGAGAACTATCAATGCACTGTAACATACGTGGGAAGTGCACTGTAAACATTTTTGGAGAAAAAAAATTATTGTAATCTTACTTGAAACTTGACAAATGTGTTATAGTTGTTTATTTAGTAACTGTTGTCAAAATTGTTCAAATGTAAAAATAGGTCCATATGGACCTGAGCTCATTTGGCATTATCAAAAAACTATGACAATCTAAGTCATGGGTACAAA
>JBCAUI010539272.1:0-10901 GCA_038406195.1 Haplosyllis anthogorgicola
TGTAATAGTTTATTTGTGCATAAATACAATAATAACAACAGACAGCAAACAGCAAACAGCATTTAGCACAGCAGACAGCATACATCGACAGGGGCAATTCTGCGCCCCCTCTTACTCTAGTTTCCACCATTTTGTTTTAAGGTCTGAACTTGGTAAAACTTGGTAAACTATTGCCCCTTCCCTGCAGTATACATGTAAAATACGGTGCCCCCCATTCGACACGGATAACTCGATTTTTGGTTTAACTGGAAATGTCCCATTACAACATTTTCTATTTGAATTTGACTGAAGAACTCAAAGTTCTGCTTATCTCGAACTTTTTTAGTTTCCCTTGTGTAAAACATGTTCGACTACCGCTTCGACGACATTCCCAGTGTCGCGACGACTGCCTCGACGACCTAGCGCATGCAGCTTTAGTCAGGGATGCTTCAGGTTCGGAGGTTCGGAGGTTCGAGTTAAGTGGGGTGCACTGTAGTTGCGTTTAAGGCTCAAGTTTCAACAAGTATTTTTAATTTATGATTTTAGTATTCATGTTATTATCGTACCTTTATTGTAAAGCGTTCATGAAATTGATACGTTAATCCAAAAACATTGTTTAAGTTACATTTCAATACGTACTCTTCGTCAATCATTAAACAGTGAACCAATTTCAATGCGATCATGATCATTGACAACTGTTCAAAAAGATTTTCATGAGTATGCGTCTTGAGGCTGCGTTCTTCAATAGAGAGGTGAATAAACCGACTCTTAATACCAGTTATAACCCTATTAGAAATGTTTTTAAAAAGGTCGATACTCTTTGCTTTTTCAGTCATGGGATCCTCATGAACAAGTTTCTGGATCCATTACAGATCTAGATCAAATTCCCTGACCTTGCACGAAGACGCATCCGTAAGACACAAACGCACCGAGTAGTGATCTCTTCAATTCTCGGAACGATGCATGGCTCCTTAATCATGATATGACAACAATTACTTGGCCACTGAACTCGTGGTAAGTTTAACCTCGTTGTTTTTAGAATTATTTGATATTATTGGAATTATACACAGGTTTAAATGTTTGGATTGTTATGTAGTAATCTGATGCTCCGGTGTTCTGTAATGGTCAGGGATCATGTAGCATTCTGAGGACATGTGAAGTAATCTAAGTTACCATGATTAGTATGTGTACTGGACACTTGGACTGGTTGCGTAGTAAATTAAACTTTTGAAAAACTTCACGTAATAGATAAAATAGCTTTCGGATTATTGTTGCACATATTACCTCTGTGTGTGTGTGTGTGTGTGTGTGTGTGTGTGTGAGTGCGTGTATACGTGCGTTTGAGAGATGGTGCGGTCTGATACTGACATCCGTTCGATTCAAAGCCATTTACACCATCATCATTTTTTTGTTATCCAATCTGCTCAAATCTCGCATAATGATTCAGAGCTGTCTGTTAAGCACGGAATAGCCTGGGGATATAATAACGACTGTTCTCAAGTTAATTTCCTGTCTTCAAAAGACTAAGCCGATCAATGTTCCACTTGGAACATATTTCATATTTGTGTCATTGTGCAACAACACAATAGGAATTATGTGCCTCTCAATTATTTCATTAGGAGGCTGTTTATTTAGAGAAGTGGCCTGAAGCTGTCAGATGGATCTGAAACTAATACTACAAACATCCTATGCAATATATTCTTTTACAGTTTATTATAACATTGGTTCGTGTCTCCAGTTGTCCTTCAAATACGACACAAAGAATCGTTGAAGGCTACTCATGGATGATACTTGTAGAATCGCCTAGTGCAGCCATACAGCCATACAGAAATATATCTACCGAACGGTAGATTCTAGCAGAATGCAAATTCACTGACTTTGTACATGTTGTAAATGTTATACAAAATCTATTATACCCAGTACATCGACAGTATATCCTCTGACACAGAACTCCCAGGTAAATCCTATCTCTTGGAATAGGGGATATCACTGTCCCTAGTCCCTTATCCCGTACGCTTCTTTGACCCACTACAAAACATGGTCATTGTTTATATATCTCTACTGTTATTCTACTGTGCCTATGAAATTAACTTCAACTTAATTGTGAACAAGAATTTACAAGTTGCGGAAAACACAGGTGTTCGTCTTTCGTTAAAACTTTGTAAAGCGCACAGGTAACTACAGATGGCGCTGCTCATTAATATTCAGACTGCACAGTCGGCTAGTTCCAAAAGCAAACCATAGGTGTCCGTAGTGAGCTAAGTAACATCAGATAGTTAATGGCTTTCGTTTTAGTGTCACTCAGACCAAGAGGCTGTTCAACATGTAGAAAATGCATGTACCTACATGATTATTTTATGCCCTAACACAATTAAACATTGATGCTATTCTTTTGATTGTGACATATTGGAAGTGCGCTGATTTGCATACTACGGCTGACAGCGAGTGAAGCGCCTCTGAGTTCTAAGTTATGGAAAACAAAGGCTGCCAAGATAGTTTTCCTTATTTTACTTGTAGGTGCCAGCCTCCCCAATTTCTTCCCTTCTTAAGTCGTGTGAAGTATAAAATTCACGCCTTAGCTATTTGAAGAAAATGTCAAGAAGTTCGGAATGATTATTTTTTCAGCAATAGACAGTTTTTGCGTACTTCTACGCGAGCTGGCATAAACTGATATCTGTTTTGTCTTCTTCTTGTCTTAAATTACGTTCCACAGAAAAGCTTTGCTTTATAACGGTGTCAACATTTCATGTGTAGGGTAAGGTAATCTCTAAAGACCAGAATCTGCCGCTGTATGTCCCTGTCAAGTGTCGCCATCGAGTCCCGGGGTTTTTGCTACCTACTGGCCCCAGTTTACAGTTTTATTTTCTGGGTGTCTTGCTGGTCTGGCTCCTCTGGGTTTAAGGTTGATGATAGTCGAGATTAATCCATTGTACCATCTTGTCACAGACTAAAACAGATACTAGTTTGTGGTTGTTTAGCTGGTTAGTTAAACCTGAGATATGACCAGTTCGGGGTCTAGTGGCATTCTACCCCGGTGGTACACATACCGAATGGGCGTCAAGATCGTACTTCGTCGGCAAAGATCAGAGAGACTCGGGTGAATCTTCACCCGTTTATAGTATGGGTGCGAGAAGAGACAGGTTGGGGAGTAGATTTAAATGCGGAGGCGGGGTTTTATGTGCTCTCTATCTGTCTATGTGGGCTGTGACATATGCCACTTGCCCCAGCAATACCTCTCCGTCAAAGGCCCTTCACTACTGAAGGAACCGGACAGTGTCATCGTTACGGTAATTGGCCCACCTCGGTGTAGCGGGGGGCACAGGGGTTACCTGATAGAGACGAGATCTAGGAGATACGCTCGCTCATACAGCCCTGTTTAGCTCCTGTTAATAAGAATAAATGTGGCTCTCTGGTTATGGAAGTGCTTTGTAGGACGTGTTGATTTGATATAAAAAGACCTTATCGACGTGAACCATCAAGGAGCCCTGGCCGCTGACGACGTTCAGCCTCCCCATTCAGAGCAACTGTCCCCGCTCCAGCCAAAGCACATCACAAATTTATTATATGCGGCGACAATATTTACAATAAAATGCAGAAAAAAATTCGAGCTCAAGGTTTCTTTTTACTTTTTACTTTGCACTGGGAAAAGGTAAGGTAAAAGTAGTTTGGGTGGGTTGATAGGTATAAATGCACCATGTCAAGTGTTTATAATACTATTTGAGATAATAGTAGACTGCTGTTGTAGGCAAACATTATTAGGCGCTAAAAGATTGTCACAAGCATATAATCAAAGTCTCTACTTATTAAAGAGTGCGGCCACAGAAATACATTTCCACTCATATTCAGTATATTTAGCTACTATTACTCTCCTCATATTGTGTATGGCAATGGTCCAACAATCTGAAGAATACACTATTGGAAACTGCTTTGAACAAACAGTGCTATAGAAGGACTTATTACAAAATTTACGTTTGAACATTAATATTATCAAACAATGAAACCACAGTTATGCCACCGGTTGCAGAAAATGGGAGGAGGTCGCATTGTCTGTAGTTTTGTGCGACTCGCGTACAGGAAAAGTTCATCCTTTCAGTCGTGTGTTCACCACTGTCTAACAGTCATTTACCTTTTAGTTATGTCTGTATGTTTGTGAGTTTGGACCCACGCTTGCGAACATTTCACAATGCTGCATCATAGGCTTTACTCCGGGCACATTTTGGTGGCATCTACACTAATAAAACTATCCTTCTCAGGATAGTGAGTACACTTCTAAATTTGCTATCGTCATGGTCGATGCAATTTTTCTTTGTTTTTTTTATATCTAATTACTTGCAATCATACTGTTGAACATTAAAAGGTATTACCGCTGGCATATTTATATAGTAACATTCTTTTTTCTTCAGCGGGTGGAAGGGCTCCTGACCAAAGGATAACATGATATCCAGCGGAATGTTCTTAATGGTATACGCACAAATATAAGGCCCTTTGTTACGATTCAGATTTACATTGTCTGCGTACATTTATTACGTTTCTGCAAAAATACAATTATTATCTTGCCTGTGATCACACTGCGAATATTTGCACGAAGTCTGCTGAGACATGATGTTTGAGCAAGACTTTGCCCGAACGCTTATGTGGGTAAGAGGGCAAAGACAATTACCCATAAAGGACTAATATCATCCTGATGGCTTGATGTGATTTGTTTGCTTTTATACTGAAGTATGTTCGCGTATTCAGGCCTAGATTTTACCCAACAGTTTTCTTTCCATTAGTGCAATATGACATATCATATAGTAAAATATAAAGGGTTTTTATGTATGTCCACTTAAGGCTCTTTTCGAAATTAGTGTACACAAAGAATTTAAAACAATACAGCTATTTTATACTTAACTGCTGAGAATTGCATAAAACAATGAGTAAGTGGACTGCTTAATTTCTTTTAATTATTTACTTAACTTAGTGAAAGTAAATAGCATAAAGGGATTAAGATATGTGGTGATTTTTAAAAGTACGGTGATTTACCAGCACGTGCTTTCATTCAGTTCTCATTATATATTCAATTAATTAAGGCCGTTGTGTTGCCACCGTTTTTCATATTTTTCACCTTGATCTATATTTACACATAGGCAGCTCTTGTGACTTAAAGAGCTTCCCTACAGTTTCTTGTCTAATCACCAATATAAACAAGAAACGCCTAAGAAAGCTACACCAAGTTCATGTGCAGACTCTACCTTTGCCTTGTTCAGATATTCGCGAGATAAAATAATACTTGGAAATTACAGAAATAGATACCCTTGCGTCACTTGAAATACCCAAACAACGAGGAACAGGTCATCGCACGATTTGCATATAAATCTTTGAAGCTGCGAATGGTTAAATATATGACGTTTTGTGAAAAGACATAATATTATGCATTTAAGATACATATCTTTAAGGATAAGAACATGAAACAATAGCACATAACTGTGGCACGAATTTTGTATTTGAATCAATCCAACGGTTTATACCAAGTATAAATAAATCTTATCTAGTTCTTTGAGGCAGCTTTGATTTCAGTTTAAAATTTATCGATAGAATCTCTACCTTCCACCTTAATTCACGACCAACAATACTGTATATTATAATTATAGACCTCATCGAAAATATTTTGCCTGAACTGTCGACTTGATTGCACAGCCTGTTGCAGAGTCGGGTGCCTTAAACAGTGGTCATCTCTTGAAAATTTGGCAAAATTGACATGGGTTGTTGGCCATTGATTTTCTATTCGACACGAGAAGATAAGCCGATTTCTGCTGATTTCTTTTGAATGCATAAAAGTATTTCTTATATTTCTGCGAATATTTGGGACCAAAAATAGTGGTAAACAAGATAGAATTTGGTGGGGGGAAAAGGAGAAAGTGTCACAGTGCACACTTTGTTAAAAGGAGAGTTTGGGACTTTTTCTTGCATTTTTATATCTTTAACCCATTTTAATCCAAATTTAATGATGAACTCTTAGTATTTTAGCTGGGGGCCAAATGAAACAGAATACATTACACTCTTCTAAACGATGTTATCATCATCTTTAATACCTCTAAACATCATGCCCATGCTACTTTTATACGTCTGTCAGCTGTCAAACTGTGGACACACCCACCCAGCGCCGATAGCTTCTGAAGGAAGCCACGTGATGAATACTAAAATCTCGCCATCCAATCAATGAAGCTCAGATCACTGACATGGAGTTATAGAGTAGTGTTGCATGTCACTGTGATGTTACAGTAAGTGTCCAGGATTTGTAGTGCTCACATCATTCTGGATGTTACAACTCAAAGAGTGACTTGATTTCACCTACATTTTTTTTGTGTGTGTGCTTTGGCATTTTTGCGCAAACTTTGAAACCAGCTGCACGGCAAGTGTTTTAACCATTTTTGGAGTGTACTCAAACCCAACCGCCAAGATTTCGCCCTCCGTGGAATTAGAGGAAGAAATCATGGGCACCGGACCAGGGACAACTAACGACACCCAACCGTCTAAAAGTAAGTTTACGTTTTCGCTTCTGTTGCCTGCATATAATATAATGTAGATACAGATACTATCTGCAAAGATTAATGTGATCCAGTGCCACCGGGTGATCCATAATAGGCTCCAGTATGACATTTGACACACACTGATATTGTATCAGTACTATGTCTTACTCACGCCTTTTGCCGAGATTGCGTGTGTCGCATTCTAATGATTTGTTCAATGCAATCAAGAGTCCGCATGGTTTTATTCCAGCCACGAAGGCAATGAAATGATTGGGGAAACAACCCCATATTTTCTCATCAATAAATGCCGTAATAATAGCATGCAATTGTCTAACTCCTTTCCTTTTTGATGTTCGGCGAACTTGTAGCAGTTTAACATGTAACTTTATTTGAACATAAACCTAGGTCTGTTGAAATGACGCATTTTCGTATTTCTCTCAAAATTGTCAAGGAATACTGTAAACTAATTAAAGTAAACTGATTAAAATTTTATAAAAATATATTGGATAACAGTTACAAAATTTACTTTTCCCACAGCTTTTCCTGACTTTTTCCTCTCATTATAAATTTTGCCATTTTTTACCCAAGGAAAGCCTTATCTTTAGCAAGCTTTTTGAATCAATAGACCTAGCCATGATATAACCCTTGATCACGTTATGTGTGCATTAGACCCAATTGTTCTAGTTTTATGTGATTTTAGTTTTCCTTATTAGATGGTAGCTACAATCCATAAATCCATTGTACCGTTTTTGAGTGAATATAAGTACTAAAGTAAATATTGAAATGTGTAATTAACTAGACATCTAGGTAATTAAAGTTACTAGCAATATGATTTATATACTTTTTGTGTTTGCATGCTAATTTTAACCTCTGCGTATTTCTTTTCTTGTCTTCCACCTTGACGCACCCGCAGTGAGGTGTGTTGACCTTATTCCAGGGAAGAAACGGAACGGGGCGATGTGCGTCGGCTGCGGAGGACAGATCCACGACCAGTTCATACTGCGGGTAGCGCCCGACCTCACCTGGCACGCCTCCTGCCTAAAGTGCGCCGACTGTGATCAGTACCTCGACGAGACCTGTACCTGCTTCCTACGGGATGGCAAAACATACTGCAAAAGAGACTATATCAGGTGCGGAACAAATTTTATTCTTTTATTCTTTTAACAACAACAAAATTTTAATAAATGAAGGACACGTTGGAAAATGGAAAGGCTGTTGTATCAGCGAAATAGTATTGTCGAAAATAGAAAGTCAAAACCTACTAATTGCCGCAGTTCGAAGATATAGATTCTCTGAAATGTTCTCCAATTTAGCCAATTATACAAGTAAGAACACTGGGTATATTCTTCGGAATGGATTTTTTTACATCGTTATTCTGAAGCGCAATTGCCAGATTTCATTTGATATTAAACGTTTTGGATATAAAACATTTATACAAATCAATTTAGATAGACTCGGATAAGATTGTTAGTTTGCAGACTTCGCACTGACTCAGTTTATCTACAACATTTAACACAGATCTGAGATTGTACAAGTCTGTATGAAACACTGAACATGTGTGCGAGGGGGCTCTACATCTGTGCTTGGTAAACATACTGGACACTGAGTTTATTTAGCTAGGGATAACTACACAGAATATATAACTGTTACTACTGTCTACAGAGGATTAGGGTACCCCATATACATGTTGGGGAGTCTTCACACCTTGTCCTACCAATTCCCAAAGCTGAAAAGTACACACTGAAAATGTAGTAATGTTACTTCATGAAAATTCAAGTTTGCTATGAATATATGAATAGTGACTGTACTTTAAAGTTCAGATAGGTGTGATGTCATCTTAATTCTAGTTTAGTATTTTGATATCTTTTGCTCCACAGTCCACAACTTTCTGTAAATACTTTACCTCACTGCAATGTAAGTTGTCAAACAGGCTAAGTTTAAGTTCTTTGTAGTTAACCATACCACCTCTTGTAGGGCTTGTTGTCTCACGGAAAATAAGCTTACGGTACCAAATAAGACTAACCTAAAACTTGACCAGCTTGTTTCGTCAAAGACAGTTATGTCCTGACTGAGAAAAGAAGTTTTGTTTATTAAATAAGAGAGGATCTAAGCGTCTGGACTAGTTATTAGTAGGAGACATGGTCATCTGTGACTGACACTTGCACCTTTAGGGCTTCGGTCTCGTAGGTCAATATTCCCCTGCCCTCTCTCTCCAGGCTGTACTCTATTTGGCCACTTTTCATGTAAAATTCATTGGGAGTCCATGAAGACTTGTTGCTCAAAGCCAAAGATAACATGGCTAATGATAGGAAACATGCTCAGCCGCAATCGCACTCACTGGACTGAGCGGCTTAATTAGAGAAAGCGCATCTGGATCGAACATAAAATAAACTCTGGAGAAAACGATATAATTCTACTGTAAACCAGTTAATGATGAGCAAGTAACAGTTGAAAGCAAGCTAAGCAGCCCACCTCTATAACACCTCGCAGACCCCGGACCTTCTGCCGCTCTGGCAGCCACCTGCTCCCTTCCCAAGCCCCTGCCTGGCCGGACCCCAGCCTGACCACCAGTAACACCCAATACATGCTCATTACTCACCAACCGGCAGTCAACCCCATCCTTTCACTCCTATTCATAATTAAACTAACCTACTCATTTCAAAACAGTCTAAATCGTGGGCCCTGGTCATGTTAATTTTCTCTTGTGAAAATAGTTTTATTGCCCTTTAAGGTAGTAAAAATTTTAAATGATAAAGGCGAAGGTCCGTCCCAACACTTGAAATGTTCATCATTATGGTCATAATGACCACCAGTGGCAACCGTAGCTTTGTACGCATATGGAACTTAGAAAACCGCAATTGAATCTTAATCATTTTGTTTATTCAAATTGGGGAAGGAAGGGGACTGTGAGTAAGCTTTATTCACAGAATTTAACTTGTAATTCTAATAAACAGTCAACACAATGGAAAAAATTGAAGGGGTTAACTTTCAAGGTTTGGACACATGTAAGGTTTACTTGTCACATTTCTAGCTATTCCAAAGCAATTTTTTTCATTTAATCCTTTAATGATGAGATAAGACACGTTTAATGAGGTTATAGTTTAAATATGCAAAACAAATAGCTATGTCTTTTTCACAAAATATGTCTAAATAAATTGGGGGATCATCAATCTGGGACTTAAATCTCATGTGTGGTGAGGACAGATGTTAGAAAAACTTTGGCTTGGAGTGGAGAGTGACAAGAAGCAGTGCTCATCCAGAGTCAGCGCTTGTCTGGGTCAAGTGTCTTCATGGCTTCTCTCCACCCACCTACCGGAGATTCTCGATTTTAAGACCACCCAAATAAAAGACCATGGTCTTAACAATGAGAAATTTCTCATTGTTAAGACCATGGTCTAGATAAACATGATTTTTTCACAGCTATACTAGATGCATTAAATTCAGCAGGTTTCTTTTTCAAATGATCCTCTAAATTAACACATGCCACATTATTTTACTTAAATCATGCCAAATCATCTTATACGGTCAAAATTAGGCTTAATCATTGCTATTAAAGTTCAATAGAAATATATCTCAGGCCAATGGAGTACTTAATATTGGTAGGGTTATTCTCATTTATTAGTCCATGGTCTTATATTTAGTGCCAAAGTTATGATCCTAAAATGGTCATTTCTCACACATAAGACCAGGTCTTAAAATCAAGAATCTCCGGTAATGATTACATTTACAAACATTGCCATTGAAATCATGAATTCTGTTAAGTGCACACCGATGCAACTTTTGGCTACAATTTGTAAGTGTTTCATAAGAATTGAGTTACCTAGATTATGATAATAGTGAATGAGTGTAATGCTAGAGCAACGTATCTCCTTTGGCGGAGTATCTTCCTCTTTATTCTGATACTTCACATTGTCGAGTTTAAGTCAATCTCGTATTCCGACAACACAAGTCAACGACCGTTTATGCAAATTACAAGCAACTTCACTGCGTATTTATCTTGGCATTTGCTGTAGACTTTTTGCTAGTGCACCATACATGCAACGACAAATTGTTATCTTTTATATCTTAATGACGTAATGCTTCTATTATGTCTTCGCCAATTAAGTTTACGCAGACAGGATCTCGGCATCTCTGTCTGAAATAATTGCATTGAACATAATATCACTACAAAAGCAATGTTGTACAAAAGCCAACGTCATTACAGATCGTTATAAAAGTATATAGGCAAATAGAATTCTCAAAAATCGAGAACCCACTACTATCTGTCTCTTTCGATAAATTCGAAAACAATGTTGCATTGGCGGATTTTGGGGGGCGCAGGAGGCGTGCGCCCCCACCCCCCTTACGGCCAAAATTTTCTTCATTTTCATGCAGTTTTTCCCGATTTTTGGGCGAAAATAGGTGAAAATTGGG
>JBCAUI010539283.1:0-10901 GCA_038406195.1 Haplosyllis anthogorgicola
TCTGTTCCCGAGATACAAACTAAACTGCCTGCAATCTTCGTCCGTGTGTCTAAGCGGCTTAATAAAGATGAATGATAATATTTTGTGGATTGATGAGGGGTAGGAGGCCAGTGGGATGAGACTTGCAGTCTCCTAAACCTTTGCCTACCACTGAGTGTAACCTGTAGATTGGCATGCATAGGTTGCCCTACCTTGAGATACCCTTCAATCTCTTGATGGGTACCCTTTCCAATACCAACAAACTTGGACTATTTTGCTCTTATTGAGCGTGAACTGACAGGAAAACACTTCTAAGCTTGTTTGTAAACATGGATGTCAATATAGAAGTGTTGTAAATGCATATTGCCCGAAGCGATTCTCAGGTCATGAACTATTGAAGAAGCGTACATTTATCATTGAGACGAATAACAATGTTAAAATGACAGATATTGAGGGTGAGTTTTGACATGGAAAACAAAGATTGTCGACATGAAGTCTGAATGTTTAGCATTTAGTTATTGCCATTTAGGTGAACATATATTCTACTGCTGCCTTTGGCAGTATTTCGGAAAGACTTACACAGAGAAATATTAGCTTTAGGTTTATTTAAAGAAGATCACGTTTAAAGTGCCGTTTTGACATTTTATTTCCTGCCAGATATAATTGAACAAAAATGTAACAGTATATTATTGTTACATCTGAGTACCAAAACAACCTGTATGTGGGATGCTTAATGTAACGATATAATAATCCCGTTTTCGGGAATAAAGGTGTGCTATTGAATTCCTTAGTGACATTAAACAAACGTCTTTTTTGTGATTTCTCCGATACTGCTTTAGATATTTTATGATGGTTATTTATAGCAAATATGTGTGATTGTAATACGTAATCAGTTGCTTTTAAACGTTTTAATAGAAAAATTGCTTCAAAGTTCAGACAGACACGTCTTATGTCATATTTTGCTCTTTTGAAATTGCTTAACCGTTCAAAAAAGACCGTGAGAGAGCGCGTATAAATATGTATAATTTGAAAAATCATTATTTACGCCTTACAAACTTTATACAAAGTTTGTTTATGGTAAACTTTACGTGAACTGTCTGGTACTCTCATACAGGCGGCAGGGTGTACGGTAATAAGCAGTTCTTACCTCATTATACAAAGAAATCTTTAGGCAATTTAGATGTTTTAGAAAGCAATTTGATGGATATCTAAACACAAGCAATTGAAAGATGTGCTTTACGGGCATGCCCTTTTCCAATTCTAACAAGCATCTCGAAAAAAGTTTTAAACTTATTTACTGTAATTATCACAAAGATATACTGTGCTTGGTATCTGTAGATGCTATTTTGCAGTAACTTAATACTTACTTGTAATAACAGAGAAATAATTCACACCATGTGATGGTATCTTATGTCATTGTCTCCGAGAAAGGAGAAAGGTTAAATTTTCCTTTATGTTAAGTTAAAAATAGTTCTTATTTCACTTCAAAACTTTGTTTGAAAAGGGAAATGTTTTTGTATTATTATCTGTGGTGCTAGTTTGATAAAAGAACAGAAGTAATAACATTTGGGAATTTGTCACATAATGTGAAGACGTTAAAGTCTTCACTGAACATGCATCCATCCTACAGTTGGTGACTCATGGTCATTTGCGGGGCTTTGCACATTAAAATTCCAGCACAATAATCCACAGATCCTTTGTCCTCGGTGGAATGTTGGATTTGCATCTCCATCAATTATGAATCATTACTCAGTATCGAAAACAGCTGCATTTCAATATGTTTAAGATTAATTGGCCATCTTGCTTTGAGTAAAAATTGTGATTTGTGTGAGAACGCATCATGCAGACAAAATTAGTCATTGATTGCTACTCTTGGTAAATATCACTGGATTAAATCAAAGTAACTTAACATGGTGAATAGAAGTGTATCTTACTAGTAGATATTTATTTCACTATTGAAAGTGTAAACCTTTTTGTAAGGAACCAGAAGAAAAACTTTTCCTAAGAACAGTACAATGATACCCATGTTCTGCCGAGTACATTATGGTAGGACCATCGGTACACATTCGCTAAAATTGACTCAAAGTTATGTTTAATATAAGTTTCAAAGATGAACGGCACAGTAAAATGTTTCCAGTATATTTTATGATGAATATTGTTTATTGTAAGCATTGAACATTTGTGCACTTTGCGGCCGATTTACTGAATCTTGTAACATGCTTTAGGAACGGTAATAATTGAACTACGCTCCTAATGTTTGGCTTTGATGTTACGTTTTGGCTTCACGCGAGGGACGAAACAGAACTATCCATCAGTGTTATTTCCATATTGAGTAATGGATACAGTAAAAGGTGTTCACATTATGGCCCATTGTAGGTCCATTACAGGGAAGCTGTCACTAGATCTAACGGTTTCCTCACGGAAGAGGCAGTGGGCCAAATTACTTGTACATTACTGTATCCTGAGAGGGCATCATAAGGCAGCAGTAATCTCTACATGCTTCATTTGGTCAATCACACGAGTCGCTTGTTGCGAAGCAGGTACTCAGATCAAAAATATTATGGGATCTTCGCATGATAAAATAAACTATCGCGACGGCAATCTCTTAAATATGGGAATCATCTCTGTACATAAAATATGCGATGCACTTTGCTGGTTGTAAAAGAAATCTTCTGTAAATGTGTGTTGAACAATGAACAAAGCCGCAGATTATTTCATGTGACAGATTCCATCTTGCAAATGGATTTTGGGAGCACAGGACTACAATACTGTAACTAAAACACAAGCTCTTTGTCAATTTCCTCCCGGATTACTTAATGTAATCAAGGCAGTGTTTTGCTATTACATTACATTTAAATGCCTGTAATTATTTTGGAAAGATCAGCGTGACAAGTCCCTTTCTTCTCAAACGGGAGCCTACAGCCATGTCTGGCCAGCAGTTTGTAAGCTGTTTTCCTTGTTTGCTACCACTGTTAGGAATTCATAGCTTTTAGTGTAGGCATAAATCGTCTACTAAATATAGCGCAAGAGACCAAGCCCATTCCCAAATACTTGACTATATTTAACCTGTCTCTTTAAACTCGTAGCAATTCGTCATCCGCAGCAATGGATATGAACAGAATACATCCATATTAAGTGGGACATATTTGTGCAGATACAGATAAACAATTGAAGCAATGGCTTAGCCAGAGATACATCATAAGAAGTCGTGTTTATTTTGGTAAATGACTACTAATCTTCCTTGATTGTTCGCACCTTGTTAACCGGGGGGATCCCACTTAATTTGTTTACAGTAGGAAGTGTGCCAGAAAGATGTTTATTGTATATGAGACTTTACTGGCCATCTGCCTAGACTTTAAACTGATTGTAACGTACTTCTACTACTATGGTATGCGTAAATTGTCCATGCGAACACGGCAATGGAAATAAATGCAACAATGGTGTAAATGTTTATGAATTATCACGCATAATAAATCATTTAGATTTAACACATCATTGATGCCGAATGGTGTACACTTTGATGGGACGATTTATGTGCGCACTAGAGATATGAATTTGACATTAAACTTATTTTTCCATAATAGATACTGAACGCAAACATGCAAGTTTATTATGCATCGCGGACTTTTATGGTAGTTTCTGCATTACGAGAAGAGTCGTAAATGTTCGTTTTAATATAAGTCGTCAGGAATGAGGGAGGGAATTGGGATAATTCAATCCGTTTTATACTTATGGGAAGCAGTATGATTGCTTAGATGAGCCACTGTTTTCCCTTTATAGCTCACTTTGTTCATGTCTCATCAGACATCAGCAAAGTTGCAAAATAGGCAAATGTAATTAAGTGCACCAAATATAGACAGAAAGCTGTAGACTATCAGTAGGACATTGCCATGAACAATTTACCATTTCCACAGAGAAAAAGGTTGTTACACAACTTAAGGGAATACGTGCTCACAGCTTCATGGCCAGGTTGGTTTGTGCACATACACTAAAGCGACATCCACCCAAAAGGAGACAATTTCTTATTCCCCAAACACTTTGATATCCAAATTTGTTTATGCCATTGTCGTTATATTCTGTTCCGTACAAGCTTCTAAAATAGATCTCCTCATTACATCATTGTCATTACAAAAGATGGCAACATGCCGTTATTCAAAGTATGCTCGAATCAACTTTGGAGCGTAATGAAAGAAACCTTCCGTTGATATTGTCGCATCTAAAACAAAGAAAAACATAAAAATGTGAAAGGGCAAGCGTTACATTGGCGTTACATTGAAAGGACAAGCGTTACTAACATAAGATTGTCGCTACTACCCAATGTTCCCGTAACAGAAACATAAAAAAAAACACAGAACGATATTGAATCGAATGCCATTAGCTGTGAACTAAGTGTTGTTCTGTGGCAGCTCTGATGAGCTTTTGAGGTTAAATCAGAGCCGAAGTAGAGAGGATTAGAGCAGAAAGATCTCCATATTTAGATGAAGTCTTGTGAAGTAAACAGTTGTAACATATGGGTAGAATATAGGAAGGAGTAAAAGTACAAAGAGAAATCTCACTCTCACAAACATTAGCAAAAACAAACCAGAACGTTTGCGTTTTAATTACATTACCCAACGATGTTTGTACTTTCTATTCTGATTTTCAAAAAATGATACTTTGGTTCTAAATGTATGTTCGGCACGTCGGCTAAGGTTGCAAAAATGTGCTAAATATATATCGAAGATCGTTTTGATCTTAGCTGTTTAATACAAGGAGGGTAGATGAATATTTACTATCACTATGTTGATGGCATATCTCATCTATCACACTTCTGGAGCTCTTCTCGAATCTTCCAAGAATAAATGCTCCCTGTTGGAAAATATTGTTTAATGAATTTATCCCCAGACACCTTTAAGACTTCTTGTTGCAATAAAGTGAGCACATGTTCGACATATCATATGCGGGGAACAGGGATAATTTTATAAATTATTTTGTTAATTCAATAACGACTTAAAAACGACACCGTATTTAGAATTACGGTAAAAGCACCAGCGAAAACAGTAAACGACAAATTCCAGTACTAACAAACATGAACTGTTTTGATTCAATCGAAGGCCGGTAGTCAAGACAACTGTTTGTCATTCAGTTTAATTAAGTATGAAGGGAAACGTTACCTTTTTACATGCCTGTCGCCACTTAGTCTGTAACTTCAATGATACATATTAATATTTTGGGTATAAATAATCATGCCTCAAGAGATTTGAATAGCAGACTTTGTTACAAGTGGCAATGCATGTTCCCCTAGAGAAGCATGATTGATCTTATGGGCAGTTGAATTTCAATGGCTAACCTTATCATCACCTGGATCTGTCAATTAAATGTGTTTCTCCAATGAAAGATATAAAATGCCTTTCTTGTGTTTCTTATTTTATCTCTATCTTTTGATCTAGAAATATTTACTGGTTGTCTGTATAAGGAATAATGGTATCCGATTTAGAACATGTCAATGCCAATAACATCATATGTCTTTTCTAACCTTGAATAGAAATGGCAATGCCTGTATGATACACGACACAATTAAACTGTAGTTCACTTAAATTTAAGAGTCACGCAAGCATATAAAAGGTTAGAGTAAAAAGGAGAATGATAGTAAAGCATCTGGTACATAATCAATGGGAAATGCTACACTTCAAAGTTTCACCTTTAAACTTTATCACGCAACATTTTGTGAATAACAGAATTTATGTTATTGCTGTATTCAGTCTCAGTAAAATGGGCTTGGCATTAAAAGGCAGTTTCCATACATGGGATTGGCATTAAGTTTTCCGACATAATTCTGTAGGTTGCCATTGTCTTCAATTATGTACACATGTTATCTGAAACTGTAAATAAGTTTCTTCCATTTACGAGTAATTCGCCGTGTGGAAACTATTTGTGGCAGAGTACATCCAGTTAACCTACTGTCAGAAACGATGTGTACCTGACAGTTGAGGAAGAGCAGCACAGACATGACATGTTGTACAAATAGAATGTCATTTAAATACAATGTGTGTTATGCAACTTTGTTATCTTCCCTGGGGCCTTTCTGTTTGTCCGATATTAATTTATTTCATTTACATATGATCTTTAATGATATTGCGTGGCAAGGTACTCTGTTCTGCGTTTGTAATTGAGAATATCTAACATGTATGATAATTCTTTTCTTCGTAAAAGTCACTACTGTAGCATATCCAAACCAGACTATCGTATCAATTTCATGTCTTTAAAGGTCACACATTCCATTTTAGGAACAAAACAACAGCTACTTGTTTATTCAATCCAGGAATAAATTTTAATTAAATTCTCCTTTATCTTAGTATAACGTACGTAAATGATATAAGCTGTTGTTAAATTCGTTTTGTTGCATGTGTGGGCACGTGAAGTTGAATCCCAATGTTTTCAGTACGAATAATTGTTGCCCACATGTGATATAATTGTTAGTTCATTTAAAAACAAACCCAAGGCCAATTTAACCACTTGGTTGTTACATTATTAAAATTAACTATATCACTTTCATAACTCGGTTGTTCTGGAAGAGATTTCTCTGTCAGTCACACTGCGCAGCAATAATGGGATTATAATTGTTCAATCGAGTATTAAAAATTATTGTATGTTATGCGGTGGAGTCAGTGTGTCTGTCTTTCCAGCTGTCATCAAGCCTTACATCTGTCGCTCCTCTGAGCACAATAATCTCTGTGTATTTTGACAAGTGTAGAAATTGAATTGTCTTCCACATAAATGAGCATTGTTTAATTCCCGTCATATTTTGTAGAATTTACGTACATAAAATATTAATACACGTACGTGTGTGCACATGCAAACATAAGACATCTAAAGATTTCATAGGATCTTGTGACGTCGGTATTCTTTTGTCTGTGACACATTTTTGATAAGCTTTTTCAAAGAACTTTTTCCTTTTAAACGAAATTTTCCATTTAAGTACAGGTAAATGCATAAACATGTAAATTTTCTATTGTATTAACATGCAAAAATCACAAAGAACACCTACACATATCTCAGTTTAGAGGATTCTATTCATCATAACTTTTCTGGTATCAAATTTAACTTGGTTTATAATTGAAACAGATATTACAGAGCATTATATCCCCATGTATTTAATCATGCGTTTATATTTATTCTAGTGAAAAAAAGGCTCTCACAAAAAGTGCAAGAGAATATTAAAATTATTGTAGCGTATTTTCCGCAGCTGTGTAGTAATGATATAATGATTATGGTCGTCTTGATGGTTTATTGAAATCCGGAGTGTAACTTTTTTCAGTCAAACAGTTGCGCACTGCAATCAATGCACGGCCCACCTGTTGTACCAAAAAAGGAGATAAAAACCCATTTGAGTATAGTGCCATGAATAATAATCTCATATATCATTCATAACAAAAGACCCGGAGATTGATTTGAGGTCTCTCGTTTTCATAGCCGTTTTAACATCTTGTAATTCACTGTGTTGAAAATGAATGTTAATAATAGTATTGATTTCAAACAATCTATGCGGCATTTAACATGGCGCCATGAAGCTTATGATGAACACGATAGATATTTGAAAGCTCTTTACACTCTGTATCAACTAATTTCCATCCTCCTCTTATCTTCAGACTGACTTGTCGCAGTTGCTACAAACGTTATCAGAGAAAGCTAAATCTGGTACAGAATTTATACAGAAGTTAAAAGTGCACGAAGGAAGAGTTCAGGTAAGACGTCTACATACGTATAAAAAGAGACGGATGTTGAAAGAACATAGACATTACGGTTTCTATTCTTATATATTGTAGCCTATTTTAAAGCCTCACTATTGAATTTAAAGTGTTGCAAATATTAATATACCCGTCAAGTAAAACCGGAAAACAGGAATAAAAGAAACAGATGCAAATAGTACTTGTCATTTAATGATAATTATACATAAAATCGTTAAAATCATTGTTTCAATGTAAGAAATGTATAACTTTTTGTATGTTAAGGAAAACTGTGTAGAATTCGAGGCCAGTGTTGTGGCGCAGGTTGACAACCTTATCGAAGCTCTGAGGCAAAGAAAACAGCAGCTCATCTCGAATATACAGGAGGAACGGGACCAGAAACTACGGATCTTCAAGGAACAGATGGCCCATTGCACACAGAAACTACAGAAGACTACGGGATTGTTACAATTTAGTATAGAAGTACTCAAAGAGTCCGATCCAGCTGCTTTTCTGCAGGTAAAGACATAAAAAGTAATCACGGCTTACTCTCACTCCTGAAAAGGTATTACCAAAGTTGTCCCAGATGGCATCCTGGTGTCTGAGCGAAAGTGCGGCATACTTTATTAAATGTGACATTCAGTTATGATTCGCCTAATATTTGGATATTTGTAATATTAAGTAAATAAATCAATTGCGAATGTTCCTCTCTGTCAGCTCTTCATTCAGATGTAGCTTATAAGTCCAATCAATCATAAACAAGAATCCATAATGCAAATCAAGTGCCTTTCAGAAACTACATTTAGATTCCAAAATATGAACATTTTGCAGTCAATTTCTCTCAATGGTTAAGTGATTCAACTGGTTGTTTAAACACTCACATAGATCAATGTTGTCACATGCAAAGCTCGAAGAAAACGTCTGCACCATAGCCAGTTAGTATTGATTGACCCCCAAGACTGTCCTTACATTAAGCCTATTCCATCTCCATAAATGCTCTCGAAAATTCTTTCTACCTAAGTGCTTGTACATTCCTATACATATTAAGTGTTCATTAATATTTTACTCATCACTTAATACGGGGGGTGGTAGAAAAGGCAGATGTACCAAGCAAAGTGTGGTGGGTTTATTTGAGATATAAAGTAAAAAGCGAAAAAAACCTTCTGAGAGATCATGGTTTGGCCAATATCTCTAGACTTGCAAGATGAATTCCTTTTTTGGAAATTTTGATCAAAACGTGACATTACATAAAATAAATCTTCAGCTCGCATGGTTGTGGGAAAGAAGGCCGTTTTGATTGGATTTCCTGCGATTTGTAAAGCAGTGAGGCAAAGTTTGTCACAACTAAATGAAATTTAAGTCTGTCCGTCAATTTAACGGCGAAGATTCTTCCGTTTCACTGAACAGTAAACTCGACAGCAATTGCACATTATTCAATCACTGCGCCCAGGCTACGATGATTTCACTGTCAAATTCCGCAGGCAGCGACAAATTGTTCCACTAATACAACCTGAAAGATCATTACGTATGATGCGCTGACAACATAAATTGCTTTCTAAATTATCTCGCTCATCATATCTTCAAGGCTTGCGTGTATCTGTACAAGAAAACAAAGTAGGCAAAGATTTATGTTGGCCTCATTTGCATGTAACACAAATTGTCATTTAGGTAAAAACACATTTATGGTGATAAATTGACGTACACTTAACTTACATGAATACTGTAATGAAAACCCATTTAGCACTGAATTACGCCAATCATTTTTGGAGAAAAAGGCAAAGTCATACTGGATAGTTATTACTACTTATTAGCACTGTATGCTGAAGGTACATACAATCTATCTTAATACAGTTAAATTTAATTTACCTAAAGCGGGGACCTGGAAAAGAATCAGGAGGATTGATTGACCAGAAATACACATCCCTAGTACACAAGAGACAAGTTTTAGACAAACACGGAAGGTTTACCAAGGTAGTCGATTTTGCTGTGTGTTTCAGAATTAATTTGCAGGCAGATAGACTGTGCATTTTGCCTTGAATTATTTGGACAATTGGCTCCCTCGACTCTCCCGGTGCTATTCACCGAGGTACCAAACCGTGAGCTACAACCGAGTCTATTCATTACTTTGCCAGTGGTAAAATGATAGGAAAATCTTGTACTGAGTCTGCATGTTAATCTCAATAAATTCTATCTACCCTTGTACAGTGACTCGCAATCAATTTTTGTCGGTTTATTTATGCCTGTTGGGGATTGGACATGGAAACTGCTGAGCTGATTAGGTTAAGCTTTTAACAAAATGAAACTAAACTTTTCAATTATGTCTAAGAAAAGGCAATGAAATTGACAGACAGGCAATTTCTGCTCAAAGCTTAAATTGAACACACGAAAAAGATGCCTTTATTGAATTCATACACAACTTTATTACACGAAACATAATATGTTTTTATTCTGACATGCTAATAAATTGCAACATGTAACTGAAATCAATAGATTCATATCAGAATATTACTTTGTGTTGTGAGTTTATCAAATCGTATCAATACTGTGAAAAAAGAACATTTATCGACAAAATATATATGAAAAGTACGGATGTGAAATGCTCGAGTGTGTGTTATGGTTAAATTGAGTATTGATCAGGGTAAGGTGTTGGGTTGATTGGAAGTATAATATCCTTCGTGCTGTCAGGCTATTTACAGTAAGTGATCGATTCCAAAATAAAATGCCAACAAGCACTTGACCACATTGCAAAATGGCAAAGTAACAATAAACTAACCTATTGCTTTAAAATATGCTTCTGCTTGATTAGACACCTCGGATACCTACATACTTTGAAGTTAAACTCATATGTCAAAACAGTAATATTTTTGACGATGACAGTCCTTGAATGATGTATACAACCTATTTTATTAGAAGGTGGGGCTAAGTAGCCTTTGGTTGTGTATCGACAAATGAGGAAGGTCATTTCAGGTCTTGAAATCAAAACATATAACATTGATACTATAATTATAGACAGTGTATAAAATAGTGTATAGTGTATAAAAAGGGAGCATCTTTCACGAGTGTAGGCGTATATGATTTCATCGTAGCCCCTCATGGACACCCATTGAACCAAAAGTTTTAAACGAGGTGTCCAGATAGCAGCACTGACCCTCATGCCTCCCCCCTACCCCGACTGTTGCCTAGAATTTTCTGAAATGGCCAGAAATGCGTTTTCCC
>JBCAUI010539294.1:0-10900 GCA_038406195.1 Haplosyllis anthogorgicola
TGTGATAGTCTGCGAGATATTCATTCCGGGAGAATCTTCATTCCGCATCGAGTGTCCGCAATAAACGAGCATACCCACTATGCCATGGACTCTGCGAAGTTCGTAAAAACATTTCCAAACGCACCGTCTCATTGATAAGCGATGACGTGCTACAGTGTTCTCGAAATTATACGGTTAATTTTCTTGCAGCGCTACGTATTACCTGCCCTTGCCGGGACTTTCGTTGGATTGATAGTCGGGTTTGATCGTCTGAACACTTGCCGAAATCAAAGAGAAGCGGATGGAGAATGGGTCCAGGTCTGTGTATCAATAGTGACATTTGCTTATGAATTGATAAAAGACTCACATCATGAATTTGAATTTGTTTATATCCATTCAATATAGCTTCTTTCGGTTGCAAAAAATGGTTGCAACGGACGTCACCACTTTGCTGGAAATTATCCAGTTCAGTTCCAGTACAGTCATCCATGTGTAGTAGTTTTTTCTTTTTACTTGCTGTTTACTGTTCTGGTTTCTTTTGCAGTATCAACGTGAACATTATCATGGAATAAAAAGGTCTTGAGTGTGGATGTAAATAAAGACAGCAAAACAAAAACAATTAATAAGGATTATCATGAACAATCTTTGGTCACAGCATGGCAGGATATTTATATAAGGAAAGCAATTCGGGTCGAAACAACTTAAAATGAAGATTCCAATATCATAAGTGGGTTGGCACAGAACACTGCATTTAGGTATTGTGTTCAATGAACTGAGAACGAGGAAACAAGCTTCTATGATACACAATTTGTTCTCCTGTATGCAAGACCCTTGCACGTGCTTGTACGGACAACCAGTGCTCGTCTGTACTTCCCAAGAACACTTTATGAAAAATTTAAAAATTCCGAATATTTTCATCTTATTCTCTCAAAGCAAAAATGTGGTTACAAGTTACAACCTCAGTTCAGAGTTTAATATGAGATGCAACTTACTTTCGCCAATTGACCCACTCTCTAAAATTAATGCTTCTTCGAAATAGAAATTTAATAAACGTTAACATCATTTAAGAATTGCAAAATACATAAATACAAATTTCCAAAAGTGTAATTAATTGTCAAGCAAAAAGTGCTTAATATATACGAAATATGTTGGCAATGTAAAGTGCTTTTATGATTATGTTGCATACATAAATCTATGCGTTTGTAAATAAAATTGAGGAATTTCTTGCGTGAATGGAGTGATTCTTGATTATTTCATAAAAAGGACAAAACATACTTAAGAATAATATTATTTATTCAAATACATTCCTGTATTTGATTACATTAACAATTTTACATTATTTGATGTTATCGTAATAATAAACTTACAAACCTTACAAATTTACAAATATTGCCGTTTTAGTTCAGTACACATACATATTTGAAACGTTTTCTGTTCGGAAAACACAATGTCGCAAAATGTACAGGACATTGGCTCCCACGGCAAGTTGGAGAATACAACCTTCCGATAGGCCCATTTATTTTTTGCATCAAACCAGGTTCAGAGAATTATCACATGTCCCATCCCTTAGGTTTGATTACAGTAATAAACGAAAAGGAAGAAAAAAAATGCAAACGGTTTTCGGGTGGCAAGTTCCCTTTTGCAAATCCTGTTGTTTCAATAACAAACGATACACAAAAACATCCAGCATGGTTCAACATTTCAATATGTTGCAACAAACCAAGGGCTTACGAAACTTTAGGGTAAAAGCATTCAGGGGACATACGCATAATTATTTTAAAATTTAAAAAAAAAATTGAATTTCAAAGGTAATCGCCGATTTAATGCTTTTCTGCCTTATTCTTAGTTTAGGGAAACATGCCGTTTGTCAATTCACAAATTTACAAACGATATCGCTACTTTTTCTATTATCCCCTAAACACTAAACAAAAGCCATTTCAAGACATCTGTTCAGATCTCTTTTGGAATAGTTTTCTAACGAAACATTCATTTATCAGTTATTTTTGGTTGTGTGGATTTGCAACAAGAAACAAAGCAATGAAAATATTACAATGAAAAAATATCTACAACCAGCTTTAAACAGAAAGCCACTTCTAATATTTGTTCCCCTTAATTTTGTTTCGAACAAAATTACGGGGAAAATTGGTTTGCAATACATTTATAAACATGACTAGGTTACGTCAATAGTTTTTTTTCTTCACAAATTACTCACTTTATTACCCGTTGCAATAAAGCAAAACAACAAATGCATCTTGAAAAATTAAGTAACATGAAAAATAACAATGTTCTCAAAAGTGCGATTGAAATTGTTGGTTGTACAATGGTGGATCCATTAACATTCATTTTTCCAGCATGTATTTGGTCAAGTCGTTCGAATTTGCTTTGCCCAAAGATTTTAAACAAGACATACATACTGACTGCATGTCTACTGAATGAAAACCAGTTTATTGAGGAAAAGGCCGGTAAAGTAACGTCAGTTGAGTCTTTTTGGTCAGACCTATTTGCTTGAGTTTCACTCTGCAAACAATGCTTCACGGTATTCACCATTGCGACTGTGGATATGTTACGTGTTTTCTTTAGTTGCGCTTGCTTAGAAAGTAAGAAATCAATTATAAAAATGTTCTGAGAACAAATAACACGACCCAATTGGATATCACATGATCTTAGTACAACAACTTGTATATCACTCACCAGTTACGAAGTAGCTGGACATTCGAGAGTTTAGACCCAACCCTTCACTGGTTACACATATCTCATGAGTATTAAAAAAAAGAAAGATAAGACATATTGTGCTTTTAAAATAATAGAACTGACCTCGTATGTTATGCTTTTGTGAAAGACCCTTAATTAATGAGAAAGCAATTAGATCATAAAACAGAAATAAGAGAGTTTAAGACTGTTGCATTGTACCCGTTGGTGTAATGCCAGCATATAGTTTTATCTTTTACAGTAATGCGGTGCAATGGTAACGGTTTTTCGCCAGGTTTTCCTCGGTAACTGTGCAATTGAGGTGAGGGTATCCTTTCCCTGTCTTCTGTTTGGCTCCAATAACCAACAATAAAATTCCATTCCTATAAGTGTCGCCATGACAATTGGTGGCTTTGTGAATACATACAAATTGGTCTAAAACTCTTACATAATAAACAAGATGAATACAGTTTAGTGGTCGGTTGACATCGACGCATCTGACTTGGTGTAACATTGTAAATGATGTATGAATGCCGTTTTGCAAACGCATTAGAACTGTTTCGTTCTTGAAGACTCCGGTGTTACAATAAATATTGGCGATATACTACAGCCTTAGTATACAACTGCATCGTAGACGTCTAATTAAGTACCGGTCTCAGTAAACCAAGAACTTTTTTATTTTTTGTTAAAATACTCGAGAGCTTTAAATATTAGTATATTTCCCGGATTTTAGGATATCTTAGCTCTTGGTTTACTGAAATGCTCAATACTCATGACGTTATTCATTGCCAATATGCCACATTATCTTTAACAATAGCTTGTAAATAATTTACAACCGATCTGAAATCTAAGTGTTCTTTTTTATGCTTTACCAAGTTTTGATATGCATTTAAAGTCTTTTCTAAAGAGCTGGTACCAAGTTTTATGAGAGTTGCTGTGGTTACAATAGCTTAACAATACCATGGATACCATGTTTTTACACAAAGAGTTGCTAGGTAACCAGACCTAATTTGTTCCATTTATTGCACATCTACGTTTAAAGTAACATGAACAGAAATAAGAAAACATTACTGAGCAGAAAACGGAAAACAATTACATCTTATTATTTTGCATTTCAGTCATTTTTTTGTAAAGAATCAGACAAAAATTGTTGTTGGAGCACCCACCCCGGTACCCATATCTACAGATGGGTTTACTTCTGGTATTATTGGATGATTTAAAACTTTACAGCCAATTCAGCCAGTTCTTTGTGTGTTTCTGTGCATTTTAACATGTGGAGACACTCACTTTTGGTTACGATTGGGAATCCAGTGAAAATACGTTCACAGCGACGGTACACGTAGCTTGTAGCATGTTGGCATACACTTTATGTCTGCAAAATTCTGTAATATATTGGTTTATGGGTGCTCCATTTAGGTGTAATGATTTATCCGGTGTGTTAATGTATTATTCCTTTGAAATAATTGGTTTACACCGTCACTGAGTCTTATGCTTTTAGTATAACAAACTGTCACATTTGTTTGAATCTAAAAGCTACAATCACACTGAGTATTGCAACAAAATAACAGGTGATTACCTGCTATTGTGTTGCAGTTGTCAGTTGCATTCCAAATTGGCTGATATTTCAACACAACCAATCAACTGGCAGATATTATTTGATCCCATTATACATGAGTATGACTAAATTAGAATAATTAATTAACAGAACTCGTACTATCATAACCACTATTACTAGCAGTAGTGGAAACGAGGCCGTTCACGTGACCTGCCCCAGTGGATGATGGGATTGAACTGACACTTTCTGGTTCAGAGTTCACTGCTGACGTGTCATTCGATGTGTTTGATATTCTTACTTCCTTTGTATCCGACGTAGGTCCATTTCCTGATCCGCTTGTTTCTGATTGGCCACTGCTTTTTTCCGTTTCTACAGGTCCGTTTCCGGTCTGTTCCGGAAGTTCTGTTTTATCACTATTTTTATCGGCATTAACAGCATCACCCTCTAGTTTCAGAGTAGATGCGCTGTCTACAACACCACCTGACGAGTTCTTCTTTTCAAGCACCTTTTTAATTGCATCTGACTTGCTGTGCGCTCGCTTCTTTTTGCTCTTAGAAGTCCTGCGCTTAAGAGTTCCGTTTTCCTGTTCAAAGGCATTATTCCCCTCCCCATCTGAACTGTCCAAGTCCTGTAGTTTGAGTTTGTTTATCTCTGATAGTGTAAGCTCTGTTGAGTCTATACTGATGCCACCAAAGCTGCTGTGGCGAAGGCGTAGTTTGTCGGCATCAGTTAGCGTAGAATCCATGTCATCTGTATCGTAATCACTCTCTGTGTCCACTGCCATGTGATTCAGTGCCATGGATGAAATACTCTGTAACCGTTTGGCCATCTTCAACTGCATAACCTGTACAATAAAAAAAAATAGTGAGTATTTGGAGCAAAACTTAGGAAACACGTGCAGTTTACAAGGATTGTGGTAATATTGTGAAATTATAAGCCCTTCTATTCAGTAAAAGTAGGTTTGATATTGGTTGAGGATGTTATGACATTAACATATTAAGTAGCACGAAGTATGCTGAAAATAGTTCTTATGAATAGCTTACTATTTTTAACAAACTATCACTGTGTGTAATATTGAATCACAGAACAATGTGACATTTTCATTTTAAGTAGTGTGCAAATGAAAGAAATTCGTAAAGGACATGGAAAAAATCCGCGAGTCTTGTGTGCCGTTAGTACCTCTTCCTGCAGGTCTGCAACTCGGTTTTCTAGTTCCTGTGTGTCTCCTTTGAATGATCCTGCTGTCAACATCTCCTGATTCTATAACACGGCAAAGCAAAAAGGGACAAGTGTAAAATGTGTGTGCGCATTGTATAATAATAGTTCTTAGACTCTTATGGGACAATACTTAAACTTAGTACTTTATACAGGCCAGTGATATGAACTGTGAATATTACATTTACACATTGGTTAAACTTCAAATGTTGGATACGTAAGTAAGTAAGTAATTTATGTATTCTAGTAAGTAATTTTGTATGTCACTCATTGTTACTTATGTAAATTGTTAGGCCACTGTTTATTAATAATGTTATTTTTGTTTTACATTAATACAGGTCAGCTTACCTCAATCTCAAGTTCGGCAATTCTTTGTCTCATCTCAGCCACCATCTGTGAATGTTCCGCATCCTTGATCCTGACCATCATTTCATCTTCTTTTCTCTGTTATAAACGCATAAATAATCATTAGGTGATTTTTACCCGAAAAAAACAAATGACGGTTTTTTAAACAATACGAGGTACCGACCATACGTTAGTAACAACAGGCAAAAGAGCCTAGTAAACCAAGCAAATCTAAAAAAAAAGCGCACCAACAAAATACGCAATGAGAAACGTACTTTTGAAAGCGCATTTTTCATTACGGAACAAAATCAAACAACACGTTCTTCGTTAAGTGAATCAAATTACTAAATGTGTGAAATTAGGTGAAGATGGTCAAGAAAATTATTTTTAATTTCTTTTCCCTTAGGAACGTCAATCAAAGTAATTTTAGCCAAAAAACAAGGCTACTTTTAATTTAACCTTTAATCCCCTCTGTGCGATTGGCATATTGATTTACCTTGGATTCCAGATCGGATACTTTTCTCTCCATTTCTTTGAGTTGTGCTTTGAGTTCGTTCTCGTATTTATCGTCATCATCTAAACGCTCCTTCAGTGAGGCGTTCTCTGCATCCATTCGCCTCAACTGACGATTCAAGATCTGATTCTGTAAATATATATTGTAATTGGTAAGTTCAAATGAATCTACATTATCCGGACAAATAATTACAAGAATCTCATCACGTGTCCCATCATAGCAAAATATAAAAACATGACAGTCTACATGTGGAGGGACAGCAGAAGCTCTCACTTGTAATTGTCTCCAACATTCACATGCCCGTTATTAGTAACATGTTACTTACTTGGGATTAACGTGGCAAATTGCATTTCGCATACTTTGAAGCCCGGGTTGGAAAATAAGTGGTGTGCCAGTTCAATTTAAGTGTTGATAAATTTAAAATGTTTCCAGGCAGTTAGTTTAACAGCACGTGTGTTACTTTGTGTCTCACCTGAGTTTCAAGTTCCATGACTTTTTGTTTCATGTTTTTGAGGTCGGCTAGTGACTCGGCCTCCCTGAGTCTCACAGCCATCAGTTCCTCTGCAATTTGCTGCTGTCGGCTCTTGTTCGCCGTACCCTCACCGGAGTTCTGGCGCTCCATGTGTTTCTACAAGAAGAAATGAAAGCATGCATAAATCAGCAATTTTCCATTGTATCACACTGGATACATTCTCTGTTGATCCTATTTGTGGTCCTAGAATGTGTTCTTCTTGTATTTCTTCGATGGAGCCATAGATACTCTAGGCATACAACACTTCAGTGCGAGTTTAATCAACTAGGATTGTTAAGCCATGGTGCCGTTGATGAAATTGTTACCTTACAGAATTATACAAATTATGACTTACCTGCCAGTACTTGTCCAGGTCCGTGACTCTCTGTCGGAGTTCCTTCATGGAGAGGTTGGCCTCCGCCTCGCGCAGTTTGCATGCGATTAGCTCCTCCTGAAGCTGCTGGATCTCCATAGTCGGGTCCTTCTGTAACTGGCGGTTTGCCTGTCAAAAAAATGTCAAAACAATCAGCATTCGAAATGAAACATTAGGGTATTGAATTATTCTTTGATAATTGACGAGGATCATGCAGGAAAATTGGTGTTGAATTGCAAGTGATGTTATTCACTATTTAGCGAACTCAGGAATTTCTTCAAAGTATCATGTTTTGTACTTGTTTTGTTAATTTTGATCCAATAGTTGAATCCACAAACATCGCACTTTGTGTACACTTATTTTTAACATTTCAATTTTATGGAAAGATGGTGGTTTAAGGTTTATTAGGACTTAAAATGCTTTTACTTGTGGATACATGTCTTTTATTTACATGTGCTCGACTACAGACTTATGGCATAAATTACACAAACTATATTGGTCTCAGTTTTCAAGAACGTTCGTTTTTAAAAGGTGTCATTCAAAATGCAAGAAGGGCCTAAAGGCAATATTTGTAATGTTACCGTTTCAAGATCTCTGATTTGCTCCCGCAGTTCCTTCATGCTGGTCGTGAGTTCTGTCTCCCTGTGCTTGGACTCGGCGAGTTGGCTCGACAGCTGCTGGATGCGCTCCAACTGTTCACTCTCCGTCACTGTCGGCATTGACGATACAACAGAAGCCTAAAATGACAAAAACATTTATGAACATTTAAAATCTTTGCAGTTGTGCGCAGGCACAGAATAAAGCATCAAGCAAATGTGTAATACGGAAGTTAACACTCTGGATATTAATGTAATTTCACGTTGGATGGAGAACATTGCCCAAAGTTAAAAAATAGGTCCAGATGGACCTGAGCTCATTTGGCATTAACTAAGACAACATACAGGTTAAAATATCAATGGATGCACATAAAGTGTCTAAGATCAAATCCCAAATAAGTGGCCCATGAAAAACACAAATATGGCTGCCAAACTGCAAATATTGGTGGTATCAATATTATTTTTACAGGAAATAAAGAGGGCATATAGATGCATAAGGCTGCCAAATATGAAGTTTGTATCATCAATTGCATGTCCAGGAGAAAGGTTCAAAGAAAAAACAAATATGGCTGCCAATTTGAGAATAATGGTCACAGCAACATAATTTTTGCTAGGCTTTGAGATAGGACATAGGTGCACATGTGTGTAAGATATGAAGTCTCTATAATCAATAGTGTGCTCAGGGTGAGTGTGCACAGACAATGCCAACACCAACAACGATGGCAAAGACAACGACGACAACAGATGAAGGGCAATTCATGATTCTATAGGCTCTTTGGCAATTATGCCAAATGAGCCAATAACATCTCCACCTTGGCAAAACAATGTGAATTACTACTTTCTTGGAAAAACAATGTGAATTACTACTTTCTATTTCCTAATATGATAAACAATTGGAACATTTACGGCAAATTTGTAAATGACACATCGTGATATAGACTTACTTTTTCCTTGAACTCCCTCAGTTCGGATACAGTACTGTCATACAGCTGTTGTAGCTCTGTGTATTGTTGTTTCTGCGTGGACAGATCGCGACGCAAAACGTAAATCTCTTCTTCTTTCTGAGCTCTGATCACTTGGTCCTGTATCAACCTATCAGCGAGCGTTGCCGTCTCCTACAAGATAAATAAAACCATGGTTATATCTCTCACAAGTCTTTTTACGCAATGTATATATTATTTTAACAATCATCTTGAAACCATGGTTTTATTTCGTAAATAAAACCATAGTTATATTATTTATTTGATAAAAACGTGCCTTCTTAAAGAAAGTACATGCTCTAGTTACCATTGTACAGGACAACCAAAGCTTAACAACGGGCTGAAAAGCATGTGTTGATTGTGCATGTTCTCTTAAATGTTTTTGTTATCTGTACATAACTTCATAACTATAGCTTTACAATTGGTAGAGTAGGTGTCAGTTATGTCGTACCCATATTGCCTGTAAATGCCTCAGAAGACAACAAATTAGGGGATTAAACCACCATTTCTAATCACCTATGTGTTTTTCAATTACAAGTCTATTCCACCATGATAAAATTACAAAAGCAAGGTAATAACATGCATTCTGTCATCCATGCACATTTTAACTTAAAATATATCGCACTTGAATGTTTCACCAAACTAGTTTTTCTAAAACACATTTTTCAGTCCGGACATTTGTATTTACACATTATGTTAATACAAAGGAATGGCTACCTCATTTCTTCATGTGTATCTGTTTAGAGGTTAGACATAACATATGTACGAAAGACAAATTTATAGTGACAATTACAGATGACCGCTTAAGAACGTGTCAAGAATGTACGAATCAAGAATCTTTCTCATGCCACTTTATGCAGGTTAAAGTAAATGAACGAAATTCAACGGAATGAAACGCAATTGTATTGTACGCGTCTAAAGCTAAAGCTACAACTTAGAAAGCAAACGTTCTTGTTTAAAAAGTAAACATTAATGAACAAAATGCACGTTTAAAGATTATTTGTTGCACACTTGAAGAGGTAACAGAAATTTATTTTAAAATTTAGAAGAGTTAGACAAGTTCACTCTCTGTGCAGTTTGACTTTTTTTTCGTGCTTAACTAAAAGTAATCCTTAGTTTATGTACATTTAACTGCAAATCATAAATTTCAAACTGCAGAAAAGTTTCTTTCCGGCTATGCAACACTATTAAAGTTTAAAATTCAAAATGACGGAAAATATTTCTTATTATCTGGGCACCAAAAAAAGAGTAAAAAGTCAAACAAAATTCAAAATCAACTCTAAAATTTTGTAACAAAACGTATCAGAAATCAATTTGTGCAACAAAAAGTTTGAACATGGAAATGGATAAATGCGCTTAAAGATATGATGGAGATAACGAAGGGAGATAAAGCTAAAGGTACTAGATAAGTTATAAATCCACACAAAGACAGAACCATCATGGTTATATTATAAGCTGACAGTCCCGCAGCCAATACCAACCTGAAGTTGCACATTTTTCTGTAGGGAGGCCAAGCGGAAAGGAAAAACAAGGAAAACCGAGAAGTGGTTAATCTCACTGATAGATTATTATGCATTTAAACTGCAAAACTGGATGGTCTTTTAATCAGGGCTGTGAAAGTATTTTCTAAAATAATTAAGGCATTTCTTTTTGTTCTGTTTACTATGAACTGAATTACTACTGTCAAAGCAATTACTTTTCGCTCAATTAATTTTTGTATTCAAATGTTTTTGATGGAATTCAAAATTCGTTAAAACCTTCAAAGCCCTTAAAAGTCCCTTTTGTGGATAAATCGCATACAAATTCCCAAATAAAAGATCAAAACCATGCTGTTATTAATCAATATATCATACAACTCATCTGCTTTTGCTGTTGTTGTTTTTTTTTATGTACGATAGTTGTCATCACAAATAAAGATTTCCATGGCAACTAAGCGCAGTTGCCATGGCAACAAAGTAGACTGTCACAGTAATTTATTATTCTTCTTCAATCACTGAATAATGAACCTATTTTAAGCAATGAATACGAATTTTTCTTGTAACTTTCGACAATTTTTTCTTTTTTGTTAGGCCAGACTTTTTTTATTTGTTGGATTACGTATCAATGGAGGAAATTTTTGAGAGCGGCGATCGGAAAAAAATAAA
>JBCAUI010539305.1:0-10900 GCA_038406195.1 Haplosyllis anthogorgicola
ATGGTTATAGTCCATAGCAGTTACATTAATAAAATTGGCCTTCATTAAAAGTTGTTTGGTCTGCCTGAATTGCGTTCTGACTGGTTAATTTACAAAACTGTCGGGCCGAATGTCTGACTGCTTTTAAAAGTTATTTCGCGCACTGAAGTCTGACACTATGACCTATTGCATAGAACGGGAATTGGATTCTCCATATCAAACTGTTCTGTTATGTTATTGTGCGACATGCCTGCAGCTCAGGTGTAGGCACCACAATACCAAAGACAACAATACAAGTTCTGTTCTCGTAGTTAGATAAATACTGCAAGTTCTGTTCTCGTAGTTAGATAAATACTGCTGGAACTTCTGCTTTTGCTAAAAAACATGTTCATACTCAAGAAGTGGTACTGTGGAATTCAGTTCCTTTCTAACTACTGCAGTGGCCCAGGTTCCCTTCTGTGATGATAATGCATGTGTGAAAATAGCACCTTAGTACCCCGCCGTGACCTACTTAGCAGTTACCTGAGAAATTCATTAACAAGGCATCAATCATAAACCTGTCATATTTACTTTATGTAACGCCAGTAGGGGGCGCCAAATGTGATACCAGTGAAGATCAGTGTCTAGACACCTACTTAAAATTTTGCTCAGCAGAATAATTGAAGATGATAAGTTTCGCTTTTCGAG
Source organism: Haplosyllis anthogorgicola (assembly GCA_038406195.1). Taxonomy (NCBI): domain Eukaryota; kingdom Metazoa; phylum Annelida; class Polychaeta; order Phyllodocida; family Syllidae; genus Haplosyllis; species Haplosyllis anthogorgicola. The sequence goes on from JBCAUI010539305.1 coordinate 667, forward strand.
TTGATGAGAATTTTTGTTTGTACAAACACAATTAGATATTGGCACCAAACACTGTACAAGTGTATTTGTATGTCTGCCTCGGATTTCCTCAAAGTTCGTTACTTATCAACAGATCAGTCCATGTACATCCAGTTCGAATTACCTCTGGGCTATTGCAACTGGAGGTTTTTTTACATTCATTTTTGGCAAGTACAGAAGAGCATTTCACGAAAAAATTGTGTAAAGGAATGTTACAATATAAAAGGCCTAATTCCAGTGGCAAGTAAAATGTTACGGCAGCAAATATCTTCGTATAATTGCATAACCTTTAGCATAGACATCTATCATGTTCTTACTTTTTCACAAATAGCATTATATTTTATCGAAAAATGGCAGATAAACGTTACACAGGTAAAAAGTTTGTTTAGAGTATTACAATTACTTGACTTCTGAACTGTTCATTTGCTCGCGTTTTTCCCTACTTGGCAATATTTAAATAATTTCATGTCATTCTAATGTTGACTTAACCTGACATGTGAAGAGGTTATGTAAAGAAGTAAATATTTTTGGCAGTTACAGATGTGGCAATGTGACAAAATCTGTGTGGTGGATGAATTCCAAAGTTTTATTATAGTTATTCTTTCCAAACAATAAAGAAAAACGAGGGACAGAAGCTTTTAATTATATCACTGGTGATTCGAATGCAACATCATTTGTTAAATTGCTCTGAACACTCGCCAAGAGTGAATTCGAAATAAATCGATGGACAGAACTTTATATTTAATTCCAGGTTGATACAATGTGATAAATGCATTGGTACTGCTGTATTGTAAATATTTGGTCATTGTCCCCTCGAGGATTATAAAAGCAGGTCGAGCAGGGTCATTGCAGTAATTATTTTACAAATGACTTATAACGAAGAATACATTAATATGAAAGATATTTGTAGATGTATTGAAGGACTAAGATAGATGGATGTATTTTGGCAAGAAATCAGGCCGTCAGTTACATGTAGCTGAGTGTCACCCAGATGTGTGTCTCCGTTCTACAACATGCACAGGTATCAGTGAAAGAAGATAAGCACACAACCAGCTTCAACGGAAGTCAGAAATTATTCAGGGACCATATTAATTGAGAAACAGCTGTACATAAATACAGCCTTCAGCACATGAAGGCATATCTAAATGCAACCACGTACACGGGAGGGCAACTAGAAAGAAAAAAATAATTGAACAATATTTTTTTTCGCACAGGACATACGTAAAGAAACCTAAGAATTTTACGGGATAGCCTCCCACACTTGCTTTGTACAGCAGGAACATTAAGTGCAACCAGACAGTTTGTTAAAGAAGAACAAATATTACATGCTATTTTGGCCAGGTCAAACATTGACAGACGGCGTTGTACAGTTAATACAGGTCGTAGACCTTGAAAATAACATCACAGATGTAAAATGATCGCCAGTATCAATCTAATATTATAACTACCTACATGTGCAGTGTTTAGATTATACAGATGCATTTTAACTTTATGTTGAATGCCAGAAAAAAATCTTTCTTTTAATAAAATTTACTGTGTAATGTCTTTTAAATCACAACACATATACACATAAGTTTCTCATATATTGGAGATGTGTGGTCATGACCTTAAATGGACAATTACTGATGCGTCAGAGCAAAGATTAGCGCGCAAGAATAGTTCTCGTGCAGGTTAAGTTAAACGGGCTATTATTGGAAATCATTGATAGAATGTCTTTAATTGAAGCTGATCAAGGCAGCGTGTAATGTCCGTTTAAAGAGCTTAGTATTGATAATTTTGCACGCAAGTCCCATCAGTTTTGTTCTTTCAAATATTCTCGTGTTCGAGTGGCTAATAATGGTAAAATGGTTTACCTTCAATGTTGGATTGGAAGATAAATTTTAATTTTAATTTAAATTCACTGTCAAAGATACGGCTTTTTTTGAGGGATGCATGCCAGCAAAATGTTTTAATTGATCGGTGATATTGAAATTGTATATCACCAGCTGCTCTATGATGAAAAGTAAACTGCATACAATGAAAGGTTAATAACTTTTGAATGCGTCAGAATTTACAAGTCCGTAAAGTACATGTGTGAAAGATTTTTGCTGTGTACATGAACATTACATGTTTACAAAACCCGTTTCCCTCGGGCTCAGACATATTGCTAATGAAGTAGAAAGCACTAGAAACATTAGCTGTTACAATCCTACCTTGACCTTTGCACAAATGTGTCTACTGGCAAATAGAGTTTGCCAACTTTCGTTTTGAGTGTAGTTACGTCGGTAGCAATGTCAAGTTGACTTCTATTAATCTCTGCGAAATACAGAAAGGTAACAGAAACATCGGTGATCGGTGATATTGAAATTGTATATCACCAGCGTGCACCTGGTAAAGCTAGGTTAATGTGAAATAAACGTTCTAAAATTTTTCGTTGTCAAGTAAATAATAAATGGGGTTTCGATTTAAATATTCCGAAGAACTATTCTATTGATACATTTGTCACTGAAGCACATTTCCAATGGTTAGTAAGAAGTACGGTAAAATCACCGACAAGTTCATGACAGTTGAAGATGCAAGGACAGGTCAAGAATGCCAGTTTTAACATTTACAGCTTCTGTTGTAGTTGTTTATTATTTTGTTCGAGTATCAGATGTAAATTGGAGTGTATGTTGAGTAATGCTTGTTTTGTAGACTTGACTGACAAGTTTTTAGTGTCAGTTGTTTCACACTAATTGAGCCAATAATGTTTTGGGCTATATTGGTTCCACGTGAAATGTTACAATGTAGTTAATTTGATTGATAACTGCAGATGAGTTGCCCGTCTGCAGAATGATTGACAACAAATCTTTCATACAAATCAGTTTAATCAGGTTAATTAACAGATGATTAAGAAATTGTTGACTTTTCGCTTGATGTGATCATTAGTAATTGATGACAAAATTTCATGTGTAATATGTAACCTATTGTAATATCTAATACGAGTAATGATATTGGAGGGATTATATTTACAAATGCTTAAATCAGGAAGCAAAGAGAGACAAAGCTAATAATGTTCAGAGAAGTGAAGGGTAACCTGCGATTCCTTCCTGATACGAAACATGAACCATTACGTGAAGGAACAAGAAAATATTATCTTGTACATTGAATCGCTGCCAGTTTATTAATATCACCGATAAGCTTTTGAAATGCAACACTCGCAGTACTATGCTATTTTCTTGTGAAACGATACAGCGTATCCAGATAATTTGATCACTGTTGTAATGTAATACAAAACTGTATGTTTGTGATTTGCTTCATAATAATCGTATCATTTGTCTGTTGTCTAGACTCGGGTATATTGGAGGAATACGCACGTTATGACGTTGGTAAGATCAGGAAATGGTAGATGCAAGGCCACTGCTCCATACAGGGCATGCTCAACCACGAACAAATTGAATTAAATCAAAACTGAAAGCATTCTTTGTTAAACGGGGAACCTTTTCAAAAGCACAGTTTTCGAAAATGTGTTTTTCAGGTTGAATGGGCCTTGCTCACTTTGACATGTTGCCAGGTTATTAACCTTTTGAATTCATAGTAGGGGACATTGTGTCATCTAAAGTTGCAGTTTACATACAGATGGCAGCAGTAGAACGACGAATTTTCCAAAATCATCAGTACCGCAGTTCCGAGTAATCCAGCCCTAGCTCATAAAATAAAAACGACTGTGAATGTTTAATGTAGATTATATTGTTCGGTAAAACGTTCAATCGGATGGTTTTGTTTTCACAAATATATATTCAACCTTGATATAAAGGGCAAACCAGACGATAGCATCATTGATAATGACAGATTTTCAAGAAAACATAGTGGGGTAAAATGTGAACCACTGAGTATGAACATTTAGTACAAAGTAAATGTGAAATATGTTTAAGAACTGATTGCTACTCATTAAACTGACCTTGGGATCACACCTTCATATCATGATAAATGTTTTGTTTGAAATTTAAACGTTGTACCAGGATAGGGAGCGCGATGTCTCAGGCGCGCATATCGTTCCCCAGCCATGGCTCAGGATCATGGACAACTAAAGTAGAGGTGTGTCATCGGCCTAAAGCTGTCATCGATCATCGAACCACTAAAATTGATCAATTATCCAGATATGTGAAGAATTGCCCCCTCCCCACCAAAAAAAAAAGAAGTTATATCACATTTAAAGGAACTCGTACTAATTTTTCATTGCATCCATGTTGTTTCCATTGGACCAATAATGTAGATTTCCAGCATGCTTTACTTCCATTTATAAATCTTAATGAAGACAAAAATTATTCGCTGAATTCATTTAAAAAAAAAAGAAGTCAAATTTTGTTTAAAAATGTACCTAAATGAATTAGTGTTGATGATCCAATGATAACAGAATTGATTATCCTGATTATTTTCAATTCACCGATCAATACATCGGTATTCGATTCTACACTAATGCGCGCTGCCAAGTCAGGGTCGCGTTTCAGACTGTTACAACGTGTTATCTATAAATATCTTTATCACTTACAACTTTGTAAACACTTGCAAAAAAACTCACAAGAAGCGTTTCTGCACCTTTGACACATAATAGAAATTGAAATAATAATTAATAAGTTTGAATTGACCTTCACATTTGTGTGACCTTGACCAGGGGGTTCCATTCACGACTATAACCATGTTTCAGGTTCAGGCGAATACATTGCAGTATTAAACCATAGCCATTAACCTTAGTGTTCACATGTTAATTAAATACCTCGACGAAACTTATTCACGTTTCACTGTTTATCCGCAAGTGTAAAGAATACGACATGTTTTGTTAGTAAAGGACTCGAGATCCAATGGATAAGTATTAAGAAGTAGCATTATGATTATCTAGTAGGGTGCATAGGACATATGAAGGGTAAACACTACCTGCGATCAATGAACGCTATTGTTTTACATTGAGCACTGTTGGAAAAGGTGTTTTGCGTAAGGGATGGAACTAACACCCAGAACACGCTTGCAACCAACAAGTTTTTGTAGCAAATGACACGATTGGTCATAGTCCCCCAAAGATTATGAATGGTAGATAGAGAAAAAATATGATGTTAAACTTTTTAATCCGATTACGCTGGATTACGTTGTTGTCTCACAGCGTGCTGCACCAACCACGCCCCTCGTGCACCGTTCCAGCTCCGTTCAGGGAAAGGTCACGAGCTCGGGCTCAGTTACGATCGAAGCGTAGTTGAGACAGGGTCGTAATTGAGACTTACACTGTATTTTCTTTAATTTAAAGAATTTAAACGATCTAGCGTGAACAATGTAGCTCTTCAAATGTTAGCATGTTACTGCAATGTTACGTTTCCAATACTTTTTCGTGAAAACTGCCAACATTTTCTAGGAGTTTCTAAGGTTTGTCTTCCTTCGGGAAGGTACATTAAAGTTAATATGCGACGTGTTAAGCCAAGTTCTTTGAAATAATATTAGTCTAGTTACACGAAGACTTGTCGTTAAACAGAGCTCACAGGGACAATAGTGTCCGACTGTGGGAAACAGTTGGTACGAATAAGACTAAATTGAAGATGGTTTCGCCAGTTAGTTCGTGGTTAGTACACACCCAGCCTGTTGGTTTAGCACAACAGCTTACTATGGAGCCATGCCTACGCGGGTCAGACCTGTTGTCTTCAACCCGCAAACGGGACCGAACAACTGTACTGAATTGTGTACTTCTTACGTGTAGCTGTTTTGAAGCGTAGCCAGTACTCGGCACAGTATTTTACCTGGAGGATTTTGTACCCCCTTCAAGGGTATAGTCACAGCTTTTGGCAAAGCCAACCCCAGCGGGTATGTTCATCAGTCTACTCCGAATTGTCTGAGCCATCAGCGGGGAAAATCTGGGTGTTACCGCACGATTTTTTCAGTTGTGCTTCCATCTTACTACCAAAAACCCCGATCGCTTGTTTGTACAGAAACCCGATTTCTCCGGCGTAATTTCAACTCCTTCTCCGAGCTACGACTAATCTCTTCTGGATAAACCATTGAAAACGTCTGTGCATTTCGATGCGGATGGGCTTACCAGTTGCCATAGATGCCAGATTTCGTTTGTTCCAATAGACATCAAGCAGAGTTGCCGCGATACTACCAGTATTCAACCAACCTGCTTGTACTTTGAGATAGTTGTATGTACTTTTCATCAGGAGAAGGAATTGAGACTTTAGATTCAGTTCACCAAGATGGCACATTTCGAGGATACAGTTACGGATGTTACCCGAGAGACGGATCAACAGGAGGAAGAAGAAGACGAGGGTCCAGTCGTAGAACATTATGTCGATGCGGCTCTCGAAGCTTATTGGTGGTCGTGGGGTGAACAATATTGTAAGCCTCTCGCTTATTGCCCAATTCTCACATGTTCCTATTATTGTTTGTCTGTTTCCGTGCACATGTGCTCCGGCACTCGTCCTAAAACTATTAAACTATTGGAAAACCATCTACGCCCATGTCCATGTGTCAGGAATCAACCACTAACGTGTCTATCAGATTAAAGGTTGCGTCACAGTGGCACCTCCATATTTCAAATGAATGAAACACGATGTTGAGGGGAACTGTTATGGAAGTTTTGGGTACATCAATTCCATAGTTTGTTTTCAAAGCAGATTAATCGTTAATATATCTGGTTCTACATATGGTCTTCAGCAATTGCGGTTCAATATCATATTGTTATTTTTGCACATTATATCCTCAAATCTACCTGATTATCATGCTATGGTGGCTTAAAAGCAGAACTACAGTTGATCAGCTGGATGTAGAATAATGATCGGATATTGGCGGCGAATGCTTCCGTGGCCGATGGGATGACATTTTATTCGTGTTTTACAGAAAAACTTAATTGTATTCGTCGCATGCTTTATTAGATTAAATGTATTTCTGACTTTCTGCGACTTGGAGTCTCAGATTGATTCTGAAAGTTGCGTAAACTGCACATGTTTACGTAACGTGGCCAAGGTATTTCTTGTTTCTCATTATTAGCAGCAACTTCGTGAGCGATGCTTTTTATTAAGTTGGCTTAAGTCACAACAAAATGTCAGGTACTATACACAGGCGAGTACTTTCTCTAGGAATCTTACTTTGTTTTGATTGCAAGCCAAAGGCTATCTAGTTTCAAGTATTTTCGACTCATCGCTTGATATTTTGATATTCCATGTCCTTGAAAGATTTTCGTCGATATCATTGCTGGGAAGAAACGTTTCTGAATTTTACTATGACTTCTTTGATTTGAATGTCTCTTCCCGTGTGTCGCACCTTTGTTTTGATAAAGTATTAACGGGGTTTCGATCCAGCAAAGGATAAGACAATCTGCAATTGATTTAATTACTCAATATCATACTCGCGGTTTTCATCTTTAAGCATGCCCTCCTCCTATTTCGTTGGTACCAATGCAGTTGATCGAGTCTTTGACCGAGTGGGACCAATTGAATATCATGCCTCTAGCTTAATAACAGTAAAAAGAATGATTTGGATAAAACAAAGTTGTAAAACTTGCTGTATTGCTCATTTTATCTGGGATATTGATACCGACATGAAAGATCTATACTTAGAAAAAACTTGTACACTTAAGCGATGTCTTAAACTAGGTACTGAGAATAATCAATGCTAATGTTATGAACATTTCAAGATAGGGCTATGTAATAAAACACCATGTAAATACATAGCTGTAAGAGTTCAATACGTCCTATATGTATGACAGTCACTAGTGGTTTGTATAGAGGGGGGAATAAAAAGTAAAAACATACCTTGGGATTTGGTGAAATTGCTTGTCAATTTGATGTATTGAGGATTGAGATTAATTACAGCAGATTTGGAACTTTACCAACTAATATGGAAATAAATGTGAAATTGCAGACTTAAAAGTCTTTGAAATCTGGATTATAAAGTTCATCATTATGTAGGAAGTTCGGAAGGCATTTTCACATGCGGATTAAATATTTACAGTTGGTGTTCGGATGCATTGAATTTATCAATATGCGGTGTATTGTTACTAGTTAAACTAAACTAGTAATTAACGCTGGTTAAATGCATATTCGTCGCAATGAACGGGCAGCGGAAACATCGCTATGACAAAGACGCATTTTTCTGTTCACAAAAAGCAATGCGAAATTGGTACAATTAACTCTTTGAATAATTAACAACTGTGGATGTTCAAACCAATTAGTGGTATTAACTTGATGGAATAATTTTTCGATCCACTAATCATTGACAGTTTAACATGGTTTCTTGACGGAGTAAGCCTGTTTTACTGACAAGATGTATTTTTCATCTTTGTTAAAAATGAATTTCAAAAGGGAATATGAATCTTACGTTGTTATTAATTGGATAGTTGCTAGAGGATTGCTGAACTGACACGACCCAAGATCTCTTGTGAACAACTTACATGAAGTATCAAAAATTGATTTGAAATGTTTACTTAACGTCAGTGCGTGTCAGTTTGGGATCAAATTTATAACCACCTAACTATAAAATGAACATCAATTCGTGCTAAAACAAAATATGAAGATGTTCAAAATCAGTCAATAAAATGACCTCGACCTACTTTGATAGTTCTCTGTGGTGAGTGTGGTTACTTGAAATGGATATTAAGAGATTGTTACTTTATTTAAAATGACAACAAAGCCGCCGTAGAATTGATTTTCATTAATTGTTAAATTAATTCTGGGGCATGTAGAGGATAGTTTGATTGAATCAGTTGTATTCATATGTGGCATTTTGTCATGGCCATGCAGGATGCAGATATGAGATGCGTTTTTGCATGTCCTTTGAATTGATTACAATTGACAATTTTGTTAAAACGCGAAAAATGTAACTAATTATGTAATTTATGTTTAAAAGTCAAATGGGATTTAAAGAGGATTCAGGTGAATGCAAAACTGTTAGGTATCACAAAAGGAACGCCTTTCTCTTTTCATTTCACTTGGCACGATCGGATACCGCAACATGCCTACTCACTGCATTCATACATAAATCTGCAGTTCAGCCTCAGCCTTTTTATGAGAAGTACAGCATGTTCAGGTAATCTCATCATTCATCAGGTGTGATTCTAGACACAATGGAAAATATACTTAATGACTGGATTCGGGTCATCTGCATAAATAAAGCATACCAGAAGTAACCGTGTGTAATAGGCTAATTGAAGAGGAACAGTAACTACTATTATGGATGAAAGGTTTCATATACATTTACACCAATCCTGATATGGATGAAATTGTTTCCCATTAATTTACACCAGTACTTAATTAAACGCAGTTGACATGAGTGTAAACTCTGAAAGCACGTAAGAAAGAACAGAACAACAAAGGTAGCTTGCTACCAGATATTACCTGTAGTTTGTTTAGGATGCAGACTGGGATTTTTGGATTCATCTCTCACTGTATTAGTAGACGGTGAATGACATACGTCTGCAGCTTCTTTATTGATGACATCAATATCACGATGTAAATCCACGTTAACACTGCTGTTTACGTGCTGGATTTGGAATATTTTTAATCGTGTGTTGTTTTTGAAAGATAATTAACGACAATGTGAATATTTGAGAAATAAGCAGTTTTACGTTGGGGTGGTGACAGGTGAGATGGACATCATATGTCGCTATGGTAGATACTACAGAGCGAGGGAGTGGATTGGATATGAACCAGGTATGCTATCAGAAACTTTATATCTCGAATGTATCAATGCCAGTGCCATCTACAAGTTACAGAAATAATAGAACATCATCATGGCCGGCAAGTGTGGTCTTGAATTAAAGATATTAGCAAAGTCTTCGAATGTGATAAATCATCATGAGGGTAGTATCTCTGAAAAAAGGGAAATTGGGAAAGGGATATTTATAATGTAGACATGAGTATAGTTTGTCAATAATGAACCATGGTCAGTAATCATCTCGGTTAATATTTTTTTGGAAATATATGTTCCATCTTTTTGACCTTTCTGTTCTCATATTGAAGTTTCTTACTTGTATCAACGACATACACACAAGGGGTCCCAAAATTTTTTTCATTTCACTCACTTTTAATCAACACTTTTATGTTCCACCGCTCTCACATCGAAAGAGCACTTTTTGGCTCATTTGGCATAATTGCCAAAGAGCCTATAGAATCATGAATTGTCCGTTGTCTGTCGTTGTCATAATTGTCGTCTGTGCACAGCTGCCCTGAGCACACTACTGATCATAGAGACTTCATATCTTACACACATATGCACCTAT
>JBCAUI010539316.1:0-10900 GCA_038406195.1 Haplosyllis anthogorgicola
AAGTGACCATTATTTATGTAAATTAAGATATTTAACATACTCGGAAGTGTCCATTATTTAATTCTTACTCGGGCTCCGCCCTCGTAATAATTAAATAATGGACACTTCCTCGTACATTAAATACATCATATACCAGTGTATTTGACATTATCGAACTTTTATTTGTGTACAAAAGGCTTTGAAAACACTGCATGTCTGACCTAACTGGACAACAATTGAGGCAAACAACCTGAAATAACCTCCAATTACTGAAAATGATGAGAACAAAGTGGCGCTAAAACAGCCATGTACTGAATTAAACTCTGGTAAACTCTCCCTCCCACCTGACCAGAAACTAATGAAAATTGCACAGCGACCGAGAGCGGTATATCCTGACGTTTGCTGTAATTAGGGTCTGCCTGTAAGTGTAGACTTATTTGAGCAAAGGATTATATATTTTGTGGTACTATGTTTTGAAGAATGACATTGTCAAGATTCTATGTTAGGATATTTTAGACTAATTCAACAATAATTCTGTGTACAGGCATGCCCCCCTTAACCATGTCTTTGTAAAAAAAGGGCAAATTGTAATTGTTCCATGTTGAATCATGTATGTATTTTAATATTGTCACTAACATATTGTTAATTCTTTTCTTTACAATTAAATCAATAAGAGAATTTTACGTATACTCTATCAGTCTCTATGACAAATTATGACCTTAAACTGTCTTTGTCCTTAATGGGTTATATCCAGCTAATCATATCATACATATAAACACATGCGCTTAGTAATTAATGTGGCAGCACATAATGAATATTAAAATGTGATGTTGGCTTTAAGGTTTATTGATACCACACTGAAAAAAAATTACTGATAATTTTCATTGGTCTAGTATAGATTCTTTTTGTATGTTATTTCATACACTTTACCATAAGAAATCAATATATGGATCGTAACAAAATTATGAAATAGACTGGGTAACGTAGCAAAAAAATCTCATCTATAGAAATGAAATCAATAGGTAATTAGAAGAGTACGATATTTTATAATCTATGGCCTTCTTTGGTATAAATTGAAAATAACCCTGCTTAGTAGTCGAAATGAAACACATTACCCTAACAAAATACTCAATAGCTAAAGCTCCTTGAAGAGTCGGTCCTAAATATGCGGTGGTGAAGTGACAGCAATGTATGGAAATCTCTTCAGAAAGTGAGGAGGCACGGACGGAGTGTTCTCTACACGGGGACTTAAAGCAGGAAAAACAAAACTCAAGTACTTACGATTTTGTTATTGAGATTATTGAGCTCTCTTTCGGCTAATTTCCGACGGTTATTTTCCTGTTGTTGTCGCTTGAACTGGTTGTATTTGTACACAAGATAAAGTCCGGGCATGGCAAGGACTCCTAAGGGTTTGAAGACCCCTTGTTGCTGGCCCTGTTGAGCCTGGGCCCCGGGGGCCGCTGTGGTGGTTCCCCGTCCCTGTTGTGGCATCGTGCGGTAACGTCCGATCCTATTTACTAAAAAGTAAGCGTCTGTCACGCTCGGTGTTTAACGGCGGTTTGATAAAGTCATGCCTTACCCACCCTCATGTATCGCCTTGCCTGTCCTCTCTCTTCGGCTCCTTCAAATCTCACCTTGGGCTTAAAGCTGCTGCAACCTCCGCCACTGTTGATAATGATGAAGCTGCTGAATCTGGGTGTCGTATTGATCGAAGCTGCCTAGACTTCTACAAGAGCAGCTTTATCGAGACAAGCAAAGCACGGAGGCTGACAGGGCTGCTTCAGACTTGATAGACTACTAGATGGGGGATAAGCGCACCTCTGATGCACACTCTCCAAGCCAAAGCTGCCCTGGAGAAGCTGTTTCCATTTCTGGTGGGGATTTCTCTGGATCATTGAAAGTGAACTGCATCAGTGCCTCTGTCCTCCCCTAAAAACCAATCTAGCAAATATCCTTTCTATTGCTCATCCAGTTTGCCATAGAAAGGGATTTCTATTCGATTGAAATGACTGTAAGTCTAAGCAAAATGAATGCCTTTTGTCGTACTGTAGTCCGCAATCCCTGTTTTTGGACTGACATATAAAATGAAGCATCATTCTCTATCAGTCACCGGATATTATTAAAGTTCATTCTTTTGATATAAAATCCACGAATGTTTCAAATCCCTTCGCTTTTCGTTTTCAGGCTATTGTGATGGCTGCCAAGTTGCTTTTGCAATAGTTTTTCTCAGCCGAAATGAAAAGAAAGTGCTGAACAAATTATAAATTTTCCTAATGATCAGTACTTTGCCGGTGTGTCGTGAAATGTCAAAGCGTAATTGTTGCACTGGATAACTAGGCATGTTACAACATCCTGTTAAGTCGAAAATCACATGTGAAACATTTCTGTAAATAGTGAACGGGTGAGTTGAACCGTGACGAACATTTGGTCAATACACTGGCCATGACCACTACGCACTGACTGCATTTGACACTTTACGGTAAGCGTGCCATGCATTGAACGGTTAATTTGATAACGTAGATGTTTTTCTTTCAAATCTATATCCAGCAACACAACACGATATGTAAGTAATGGTCATTCTAACCTGATGTATATCTATTTACGAATGAACAGTTTGATAAAGTGGATGTGGCATTTCAACAAATGATGAAAACGTTTTCTTTATTACGCTTAACTTAAGGCAGGCCATTTTATAGAATGTATCAAAATGCAGATACAAGTCATGATCAGAAACAATAAATTCCAGAGTAGCACAAGGGATTTTTTCATTGACGAGTTGCTCGATTTCTATGATTTGATAAATGTAATTATACTTCTGAATGTTAAAGTGAGAAAAGAATAAATAACAACATTAAAAAAAACCCGCATGCACATTCTGCACCTGTACGCACATAAGCACGAAAAGGACTCTTTGCATACAGACCTACAAATCGCACAAAATTGCAAAAAAAGGAAATGCTGTCCTGTTTTGTGTCAAATATGAGTCAGATATTCTTAAGTCTGACGTTAATATGAATTTATTTAAGTTGAAATAAATTTTACCAACTGAAGTCAGGTTACAAAAGATTTTACTATCAGCTAAAGTATAGGTTCTTAGAATGAAGGCTATTTATACCGTAAGAGAACTACACAAGAGATGTGTCTGGTGATATTCCGCTTTGCAAATTAAAGTGGCAGACAGTTGCACCTAAAACCAACAAAAGGCCCCATTGTAGTGGAGCTACGAGGAAAGTTAAAATTTAATTTCCCATCCTTTCTCCCAAAATAGCACCGTCTTCCTTGGGAGCAAATTAACTTTAGAGGAAAAAGTAAATAAAACTGATGGGTAATTTAATAGAAGACAGAGGAACACTTGCAATGGTATCTTCAATACATATGCTGCGCTCAATTCGTTGACACGTAACGGAAAGAAATCATCTATGTTCATTACTTTGTACACTCCTGTTAAAAGTTGCGCTAGAAGTTCTTGATTAATGTTGAATGTACTCTTTGGTTTGTTCCTTTGTCAATTATTTACTCCTTTATACCAGCTGTAATGGAACCGGAAGACTGAAATGGGAAAAGACAGTTAAAACGTAGAAGTTAAGATTGCATAGACGAAAACGCTGCATAAACATTTTGTGAAGAGATCAGATGGAGTTGTCTTATTTTGCAATGCATATTCTGACTTTTCACTTCTTTGTTAACCTTTTACTTCTTATGACCCGTCCACTATCCAGCAAAATTCATACATACTGATTTCACCTCCTTTACCCACCTCTGTATCTCCTCAGCTACCATCAACACTAGTTTGAATTAGCCACCAATAGACCCAGGGGGCACCAGAGGGCAATTAACACCTCATTACTATACACACATGGTTCGCTCTAATATTTACATGACTCGCATATCATAAACATACTGTACTAAAGTTAAAACAGTGAAAATATCGTTTTATTTTTTTCTGTTTTGTTGAGTCGACATCCATATTGTTTTCCCTAGAAACTGAAAAGAGACATCTGTTGTAAAATTTTTCAACATGCCCAGAATTGTAAAAAAAAAACCTTCTGAATACTGTAGCCATCTATCCTTAAATTTTGAAGAGAAAATTACACACTTTCAACTGTATAATAGGTTATAAAAATCCTGAAGTATAATTAAACTTTACCATGTATTCCAACACATGTATTTTTTCTTTTTTTTTAATTGGCAAACCAAATGCGACATTTCAATTTCAGTACAAATTTGGTTAGGATTTTTAAAGATTTTTACCTATGTACATTTGTGTACTAGGTTATTTCATTTTTTCTCCAATGCATGTGCCTTGTGAGATCAACAAAGAACTTCAGTCATATTTGGCTTGTGCATCATCTCAAATCATGATCCCATAAATTGGTGAGTTCTCTTTATTATTTTAACCCATATTTGATCAAATGTATCAATCTACACACCAGACACATCCAGGGATGTCATGGAAACTGACTTTTGCCCTGAAGGTATCATAAATATTATTGGATATTATTCCACAAGAGGGTGGACCTAATTCTATCCCAAAAATTGCATCATAAGCAAAAAAGTCCTGACATATTGTTGTGAAATACAAGATGGACACGAAACAAATAAGTCTTTACCAGGCTGCCAATTTCATCCCCTCATGCATGTCAGGTAATGATACAAATGTGTTAAAAGTGAAGGTAAAGAAGCTTTTATAATTCTGGAAATGCAGAGTTCAACAGAAAGTTAATTTTTACCATTGTTACTAGGAAACTTGCAAAACTTTTAAAACCATGAAATTCTAGAATGTTCTACACATCATTGCTATTGCAGTAAGATATGTGATTAATCATTAAATTTATTGCTGTTTGGCAAGTTTACAATAAAAGTTCAGTGTACTTTACTAGACATAACCTATTTTGAAAGACTAGGTTTATCTTTTTTCAGACTTTGCCACATTGAGGCTGGACAGCTGCAAAATAATAAATCCAGAGCCAGATGGGTTTTTCACATCCAAACATGCTTTGGATTGGCACACAACTCTAGATGATCTCAAAGACAGTAAATTTGTTTACCTCCTAGATGGAGAACCTGCAGATCCCCTGGAGAGATTCAAAAAGGAAATCTGAGGACTCCTTGATGAATCCTTGGGCAAAGGCACCACCTCAATCAAAGTAACCAGGGGAAACAAACAAGGAACAGTGGCCCTCACTTACACAGGAAAAGCCAAATGGATACTTCGTGGGGACAAGTGACAGAGGACCAGAAATATTCTACCAATTCAGGGTTACCTTCATTATTACCATCTGAACAGGGAAAATACTCACTGCCTTCCCTTCCAGAAAAGGGTACACATGGGACTACAGATATGCCACCGAATATGGTAAGGAAAATTGTAATACTTTGTTTTAGGACTGCATTATTCACAAAATTGTGTACAGATTCTTAAATTGTTTTAACAATCAATTTAACAATATGTAAAAGGAAAAAGGAAATTCACTTTCAGACTGCCAAGGAAACCACACAGTATGGGAAATGGAACACACCACATAACCCCTTCATTGACCCTAATGTTACAAAGTTGGCAATCAAATGCAAATGGGAAATTGACTAAGTGAGTTATAATTTTGCTATCACAATTTTAACTTTGAGACTTTCACATTCTCAATGCCCTATATTTTTTGTCTTTCTTTCTGAAGTTAAGATAACATGACATGAAGGAATCTTTTAAATTATAAATTATTACTAACTATTTACTTACTATTTAGTTCTAACTAGAAAAAGTTCTATTTTCTAGTGCTATGAATGTGGTTGTTGTGGATATAACATGCAAGAAGAAAATGGAACTGTATGAGTTTGAGGGAGACCATGAGGAGTATGTGCCATGGGTTATCAAATGGTTGGAGCTGAAAGGTCAGCCATGTATTGCTATGTCTCTGCAGGATATCTTGGATGATAACAGGTGAATTAACTTAACTACTATAATCAAATTTAATGTAATTTAATAAACTGAAATGTTCAAACCAGATTAATGAATTGCAATGTTGTAAATATTCTTTTTAACTCCCTTTTAACCACTTTATAAATGAAAAAAGTTAATTTTTTTTGTAACTAATATGAACTTCTCGGGTAATATTTCAGAGGAATTGTTCAAAAGGGTGATAAAGAACTGAAGACAAGAAAAGAAATTAGGCAGTTAAGGTACAAATACATCTGCCATAATAAGTCTCTTTTTCAGGATCTGCAAAGTGAGTTGGTAGAAAGCAAAATGGTCTTGCACATGTGCCATAATGATGCCAAAAGTCCTGAAGTAAACACACCATGTCAAATTGTGGCCTAAATGTATAATTTACATGATTCACACTTCCCCTTATCTTGCTTGCAAAGTTGGCCCTAAACTTTCTCATTCATAGCTAACTCATTACAGTGTAAATAGAAGCTTTTAAAACTTTTAAAACTGATTTTCTGGTAAACTTTTGATAGCTAACTTTGCAACTACAAAAGCTTTTTACATTCAATACATTCTTTTTAAATATGTTTTCTGTTAATTGTACAATACCTTTTTGAGTTTAAATAGATTTATTCAAGTGGGAATAAATAATAAATGTAGTGATGAGCACTAACTATGGCCTTGTTTTGTCATTTTAACTTTTTAACACAATACAGGTAGTAATTTTTACATCAGGTATTTATAATATATAAACTAAAAAGTTTGGAATGTATGAATAAGAATTGTAAAGAATGTTTATTGGACATCAGAAAATATAGTGCAGAACAGGTTGTATGTAAACCCTGTTGATCAGGAATCTAAGTCTGTGAGATTATCTATCTGCTAATGAGTTTTATATGACCCACTTGTCTCGACGGGGAACATTACGATATTTTACGTTTCAGGAAGATTTACATTTTTACGATTTAGAACGGGTCAAGCATATTATTAGAATTACGACTTTTTCGGTTCTGAGCAGATATGCCTGTTTACGATTTATTACGACTTAAGAAGTAAAAGGTTAAGGGAAAAGGGATGAGGATAACAAAGGTATACCTAATGGAGTACAAAATAACAACAACAAAAACGAGATTGGTGAAAAATAACAGAAGTTCGCCCAATGACTAGTACACCCGATGCCGATTTACGGTACTTATCTTGCAATATGTTATGTCACATTGCAGCAGGCATTCATCTTATTTTCACAATTTGGGGTCACAATGAATACTTTGCTGTTCCCAAAGGTATTGAATTTATAAATCATTAATGGCACAACTTTTTTGGGAAAATGAAAACTTTCTAAAAGTACTTAAAAGTACCTGCCGGCATTTTTATGCGTCTTCAAAATTAATAGCAAGTCTCGATTATGTATTGCGCTTCTAACTGAAATCCTTCCACTGAAGACTGGCATTAAACCTACTACCAGGAACAAGTCTCATTTACAATCAAGTGCAGCAGTTATACTGCTTGCAGACAGAATAGTTAAGCATTACCCTGTCAAAATTCACGTGTACATATTAATCCCAATAAAGCTATAATCAGATGAAATGTGACAGGAGCAGAACTCTTCCTGGTGTACGGAAGGCTGATTTCCACTTGGTTTCTAATGCATGGTATTTGTGGTAAACTTCGACTGCATCTGGCCATGATACCTTACATGATACCTTACAAATATTCTGGTGAGTCTTATTGCCCAAGTGGTGGCTAGTTGCCATGATGTGAAAAACGTAAACAGTGCTAAAACAGTCTAAATAATTTATACAATTTAAATTTTCGTATGAGTAAAAGATTAAGAGAACTTTCCCCGATTTCTTTACGTTTTTTCTTTACTAAGTTTTTTTCCCTGTTTCATAGCTGTCCGGAATGTCCTGAGATTTTTGCAAAAAAAAATAGACTATTTTGTTTACTTTAATAAATTGACTCCTCTTTAGTCCAATTTTGCATCCACAGAATGTCATATCGTGCTCTGTACATAAACAAAAGAACAAATTAGATTTCTGTTGTTCCTAAAATTAGTGCTGTTTCAATCCATAGATTTTATACAATGCTTGTCTTTCACATGACATGAATGAGAGAGAAATATGTTTTCTAATCTATTTTGAACTCTGACATATTGTCACTTTCTGTAATACGGCGCTAACACTGACAAGTAAAACTGACATTGTACACTTGTTCAAAGATGGTGATTCCTACTAAGTCGCCTGCATGCTGTAGGTGATCTGCCTGTTCTTATCATGTACGGTTTCCTATTCAGTGACTTAGTGAGTGTGATAAAATATCTTGTTTCACACTAGAAACAGTTTCTCAAACAAACTTTTAAAGTTTTACTGAATAGAATGGTGATCGAGCGTGACGAATTCCATCCATTGCTTGAATAGTCGCTTGACATCTACTTGCGTAAATCATAACGTTCCAAGTTCATAATAGTATACCTTTTACTGAAAACAAATTACAGTCATACATTGTCAAAGATGTTGAAACAGTTTAACGTTTCCCAAAGGGAAATTGAATGATGTCTTCTCTTTGTTTCTGGATGGAGACTATGCAAAAAACTTGGAAATAAAATACAGGGAGGACGTCTATTTGTGATACATTTGATAAAAATGGGGAACATGAGGTGCATTGGCGGATCCAAGGTGGGGCGCCACCGGCGCGCGCCTCCTCCAACGGCCCGCAATTCTTTGATTTTCATGGGGTTTTGGAGGAAAATATTAAAAGGCGCCCCCTCCAACCACCTGAAGGCGCCGGGGCGCCCCCTCCAATGAGAAATCCTGGATCCGCACCTGAGGTGGCAAGTATCATTTATGATTGATTTGGCTTAACTGCATGGTGCAAGTTCTGTAGGTTACATTCTGCGTATCTAATGCTCAATCGGCAGCTTTGCCATCAAAATGATTCCTAATTTCACATAGTAGCAAATAAACAGAAAATAACCCACTTTAGAGACTTGTTTCACCACGCCTCTGTTTCTGGGAACAGTGATTTAAATGTGCACGTAATCTTAGAGAATCTTTACGTCTTTATCGTGTGAGAATAATTGTGTCAGTGTGGGTTGAAGAAGTTTGAAAAGTTGTCAGACTCAGATGGCTTAAAACCTTCCCGTAACATCTGACATATTTTTAAAATCCAAATTAGTACAGATGCTCTTAAACATCATTCCTGACATTTTCTTGAAGATAAATTGCTGTCGGTTTTTCCTATTCTACCAACTTCCCAACTGATGACAGATAACAAGCTTAATGCTAATTCAGTGACAGTTTTGATTCTGGATTTAAACACTAAAAGCAAGTGAGAATGACAATCAATCTGAGGCACTTGCCCACTGGCCCCGCAAATCCCTTTGTCTCACTATTCTTGGGCTTCTTCTATTAAGCTTCTTAATTTGACAAGAAGCTGTCCCTATAATAGACAGCCCTCAGTTAATTTCGACCACAGCTCCAGCTCGAATTACACTTAGAAAGTTTCTGATAAGGAACAGTAAGGATCCTGGCTCAGTTCTTATTATCTGAGCTTCTCAGTGGATTAGCAACTTGGATGAAAATGGCAGATCAGAATAGTGTTGTAGTTATGCAAGATGACGAAAGCATATTTTACAGAGATCAGGTAAATATTTTGGGCTATTCATTTTTTCACTCAGTGCGTTTTTGTTTGAAAGCAGGATGCGCATAAGCTACTTTGAAGTCGATGCAACAAACCACAATCTTTTAGATCTCTTTTTCATTGTTCAACAAGGAAATAACAAGTTAATCCTTTGCACTGAAATGCACCAAGCTACATACTTATGAATGATTCTTTAGTCTAGTACTCGAAGAATTGTCGTAGTTGTAATTATTATCTCAAGCTTGAATTTGTCATAATAATAACTTTAGGAAAAGTTTTTCAAACATAATAAAATATAATAATTGTAATCGATATGATTTTATTCTGCTAACTTGGCATATATGTGCATGATACCAATATCATTAATATTATATGTCAGTTCAAAAAGACCTGTATGCAGTACAAATTTACTTAAGTTGAATATGGAATCATATTTCGGGAGCTGTATTCGCAGTGTTTGCGAACTAAGCATGTCTGTGGGCTTATCAGTTCAGAGATCAACAGGTCCTTTCCACGCGGTGGTTCCATGTTATCGTCTTATTACCATAGATGTATTGGCATTCTCCATTGAGATGGAATGATTTCCACATATTATGGCTCATTTAGATGGATGCAAGGAATCCATAAGCAATCATATTTCAGCCCTGCTGAGTGATTTACTGAATATGACTATAGTTTCTTTGCATTACATTTTATGTGCCTGACTTCTGAAAAGAGTTCAGACCAAAAACGGATGCGTACTGCCTGAAATTATTGAAGCGATCGTCGTAACCAGTTGACTGAAATTTTCAAGCACACTGTACAAGTAGACTATTTGTGTTGGAAGGTTGTCTCTGATGAAATTAGATTACGATTAACTTTAGGGTTTTTGCGCAGACTATTTAATCCATATGATTTTCAAAGAAAGTCAATAATATTTTCTTAAAATCGTGGCCGTCACGAATATAATCAAAAAAGGAACTAATTGAACTATATTTTATACCATTGCAACTTTCATGTTTTGTTAACTTCAGGATAACAATTTGAAACCCAGTAGGAGATATGTTATGAAACTGACAGAAATTTAGTTCATTCGCCACTATAATATAATATCCTTGCTTTACAAATATCTTCCAAACAAAAACACATGCAAGTGCACATTTTTACAGTCTGCTGCCTTTGAGCGCGATCCCAATGACTTTCAACGGGAAATGTGTCATCCAGTATTTCGAAGTACAATTTGCGAACAAAAGGATGCAGCTACAGTAACACAAAACATTGGCGGATCTAGGGGGGTGCCGTGCCCCCCCCCCCCCCCAACGGCCCAAATTTTCTTCGTTTTCATGCACTTTCCGCTAAATTTTGGGCGAAAATAGGGGT
>JBCAUI010539327.1:0-10899 GCA_038406195.1 Haplosyllis anthogorgicola
TTATTTCTCTCATTACTGGGCATAAAGATGTAATAAAGAGAACAAGACACCAACATGTCACCAGTATGTGATTAAGGGATATATAGTGGGGTCTGGTCCATCCCATATTGCATTTACAGTTAGCTCAAAATGTAACATTGACCTGGTCCATTCAACATGTCAACACAGCTTGCTGAATGAATGTAATTTGAATCTGGTCAATTCAACATGTTACAAGTGTGTGATTAAGGAATATAAAAAGGACCTGATTTACTTAGATATGTCAAGTAGACTTGGTCCATTCAACATATAAGCATACATTAATGAATTAATGTAATTTGGAAGTGGTGCATTCAAGATATCACTACTGTGTGATAAAGCAATGTAATAGAGACCTGCATGAGTGAATGAGGATTTCTTTTGGAGGGGAAAAATAAATTGAGTTATTTAGATTTTCACAAAAAAATATTTTATATAGAGTGTTGGATTTGAACCTGATCCATAATCCCACACATACATTAGAAAGCCAGCATGCTATCAACTGGACTATTTAGGCATGTGTTAAGGATGACAATAAAAGAAAGAAACACATGTATGTGATCACATTGATCATGCAATGGCACGATCTGTGGAAATTTTTAGGAACTACACAAAATAAATCTAGGAGGAAGGAGCATCATAACGGAAACGATTTTTCAAAATAAACCATGCTGTCCTATCACTTCTGCCTCAAGGCTGAATAATAAAAAGTCCCCTCTTCCTATTTTTGAGGCCAATAATGCTTAAAATCCTAGCCTTAATAAGTAACCTTAATAAGTAACCGTGTAATTGCTGATTTTGCTTTACGTGGTTCAATGACTCTTTAATGAAAAAAGGAATATTGATTTACAACATGAAACAGTAAACTGAAAATACCATGCATTTCATCTTACATTGTTGCGGATCCCCGTAGAAATCACCGCAGCTGATTTGAACTTTGTACACCACATAGACAGCTTCAAGATCTACCGTTAGCCAAGGGTTGTCAAGATATCTGGTTGTTAGACAGACGGAACTAGTATTGTCTCCATCAACAGCTTTAGCAGCTTCACCAAAAGTGTCTTTTATGAGCCATGCAGGTTTGTTCAGCGCGATGTTCTTGTCAACTTAAAAAAGCAAAACGGAAGGTTACGATATTTACGTTGTGTAAATTAAGTTCTTTTTTCTATTTTATTTTGGGCAAACTTTGATAAACCTGGAAATTAAAATTAGGGTTTTGCATTTACTTTTCCTACAGATTATCCTCAAAAATTGTAAATACAGCACAATTTATTTTATTCGGTTTTAAAAAATGTAATTTTGGATCGTGCTTTAGGGATTTCATGTTGTTGTTAACATGAGAAATCTTGTTACAGGTCACCCAATTGATTTGTGTTTTGAACGATCACTGTCCAAATATTCATCGCAATATGAGGGAGCACTGCATGCTTTTATGGGAGTTCCCAATGAAAGTTATAGAGGGCGATATCATCTTGCCAGAAATTCCCACAGAGCCAAAATACATTGGGTGATTTGTAATGATTTGCCATTTATGAATAACGAATTACCCAGCAAAATAATATAACAGCGCTGCACTCACAATGCAGCGGTCATCAGATGAACTACCCATCGCAATTGCAACTTACCGCATTTGGTATGGTTTTGGTTTGGCACCTTGGTCGTGTCACAAGTGTTACATTTTGTTGTATTACCAACTCCACTCTTTACGGTGTTATCAAGACACATAGAACATCTTCCGACATTCTCGTGGTAGCCCGCATTGCATACTATCACAAAATAGGAAAACATGTTAAGCGCTATTTCATAATAATTTATTTTGTATCTCTATTTCTAGATTTTAGTTGTGGCAATTACACTACCATCCTGCCTTTCTGCTACATTTTACTGGTATTCACTTTTAGTATTCCTTCAGTATTATTTAATAAGTAGTATTATGATTATTTATTCTTGTGGCCTAGAAATGACCTTGAGTGGCATAGTCACATCAGTAATACTTTAATTAGTCTATCACGCTTTGCGTTGATAGACTTCTGTAGACGGCAAGGTGGTTCGTCCATGAAGTCAAAAGTTGAGGACCAGGTGTGAGGGATGGACCCCCCCCCCCCAGGATGGAGGATGAGGTGTTGGAGGATAAGCTGTGGGGGCGGACCCCCCCCTTCTTACTACTTTTATATCTAACAGGACAACTGTGTTTTTTCTCATTTCTTTGTTATTCCAAGTGTGATAGACATTTTACTCGGCCTACCCCGTCTCGTTTGTAATCCAAAACCTCTGGGATCACAACAACAAACGTCAGACTCTTCACTAAATTGGAAACCATTAGATTTGCAGACAGGATAATGCAATTTCCCACAACTTAGATGATAGACTTAGATAATCTAAATTAGTAATGCTGGGAGACACAGTATGAAATGTGCCTTCTGCTACATTTCCTTTCCTCCTTTAGAGAATGGTGAATTTACACAGTACAGGAATACAATAACACTGCTATTTAATTCCATCATTTTTTAATACATATTTTAAGAGTGGGTTCTTTTCTTGGTGTGTATGATTGCAAGCGTTCTCATTTTCGTCTATAAATTTATACGAGATCACTTGCACATCACCTCCTGAAATTTCTATTAATTTGAAAACAAACAGAACAAAAGAAGTCCTCCAGCAAGAAATCCTGGATCCGCCCCTGTTACAATTGTATATTGATTTACAAATTGAAAAATATTTACGTAATTACACTTGCAAAATATTAACAGAGGATGAAAGTGAAAGACACAGCAGTACACAGGAATCGTATCATTTTTAAAACGAAGAGAACAAAAGAGAGAACGAAAGAATTTCACGCTGTGCTTTTGTTGCGCTATTGTTAAACTTCTGATACGAATTCCATGTACTTCTTGGAATTCAATTGTTCCAAAATGAAAACGATTTCAGGATCCAGATCATAAAATTACTATTAAAAGTTAAGCGTCCCGCAACAATTGAATTTCATGCTGAGCTCTTTCAATTTAATTGTTGCGGGGCGCTAAACTTTTGATACTAATTTCATGATCTGCTGAAAATAATTTGTCCAGTAGTAATCCAATAGATTACTCTTGTTTTGTGTTGTATTGTAAAATATATTTCAAGAATTTGTTCTTGAACGTTTCAAAGAAATTTCAGAAGATGGAGCAAAAATTCCTCTATTGCGTGTTGTTATGGTCCAAAAATGAATAATAAATGTAAAGTGTGTCGTGTGCAAGAATTCACACTAAAGCTTGGGCTGCTCCTTGCTTAAGTGTGAAATGTAACATTCTGAAGTAATCCTTTTGTAATTTTAAAAGATATCAAATCATCAAATCATAAAATTATATGGATTTATTTTCAGGGTGTCAATGAGCCCATGTGGAGCTGTGAGAGAGAAATGGTGCCATGTTCATTCACAAAAAACATAAATTGCAGCACAGACAATTAATGCAGCTTTGTGATATCTGATACATTCATGAGAGGCTTAATTATTCCAGGAATTCACACAACTGTCACAATCATAAATTAGGTACTCACAAGGCGAAACCAGCTGAGGTAAAATAATTTACAAGGTAAAATAACAGCAGAAGTTGGAATTTCAATCAGTTTAGGAACAATAGCACATCAAAAGCAAAGCATGGAGTTCTTTTGTCCTCCTCTTTGTTCAGGACATTTCCAAGTTGCTTCCTAAAGGAAATTCAGTTGTTACGGAGCACTGAACTTTTAATAGTAATTTTATGATCTGCACAACAAGGTTCTGGCAATTTAACCTGGCATCTTTGAAAATGGAATGACTTCACAAACCAGCAAACTAGATAGACGTTGCCATATATTAACAATACAATACCATTGACACTCCAACTTAATTTTTGCATCGCATGAAATACGAAAGTAGTTTGTACTGCCAAGTGGAATTTCTTTCAAACAATGGAACATAAATCTGAAACAGCTCATTTTAGCAAGAGTCCTTCGTACTTGATATTTATACTTTGCCTCTTCTGCAGTAAAGTTACTGCTGTATTTCCCTTTGTGATTCTCTGCTGGAATCTGTTTCGTTAAAAGGACCGTAAATTGTAGAAGTTAATTTCGTGCTCAATCCGGTTAAGAGCTTTTGTCAGGCTTTATTGGTTTTAATGGGCAAAACAAACAATGGAGAATCACGATGCTTCGTTTTGTAATCAAAACTCACAAAATCAACGTAAAGGAAGAAAACAAAACGTTATCCATCTCCATGAATTTATTTGTGAATTATCAGGCCTGGTTTCTCAAAACTGATTTTGAGGAAATCAATGCTAGAAAACACGGAAGAAGGACTTCATCTTCAGGTTTTCCACGAATGGTAGATGTACACGTAGCCTCGAGTGTTTTCGCCACTTGTACGTTCTTTTTCGCCAACGAAAAGGACTGATGGGTCTGTGTGGATATCTGTTGTGAATACTGAGACTATCCCAAAGCAGTATTTTTTTATCTCCATACGTCTTACACTGACGTGCAAATGATACGACATTTTTGTACTGTTGTACTGTGTACAAAACAACACAGCATGAGATCCCATTGTTCCAATAGTAACAAGATTTCATTCACTGGTTTAGTTATTTTAGTACAGGTCTCCCCACTTAGTTCGACCACTGTTAACTCACACAACCGTTTGGGTCGAACTTTTGAAAAATACACATTGGCTGTTAACTCAGTACTACATTTATCTGATAGCTCGAACTCTGTTTATCTCGAACTTTTCTTGGTTCCCTTGCGGGTTCGAGCTAAGTGGGGAGACCTGTATTGCAACACTATATTGATCTATTGCTGTGTCCTGATTGTCTAGAAACGAAACAAGCAACACGCAATACTGAAACGGAATTACCCCATAAATGCAGTCTGATGCCTCCACAACTCCGTTTCTTTCCCTGCTGAGATTTACTGTGAGTTTAATTAAAGGCAGGAATGTCTAACCTTGACTTATTTACAGAAACAATAAGCTGATGTGATGAAAGACGGCTAATATGAGAGGTTTGTCAGATTAAAGCAGGGGTTCCTTACAAGATAATATTTCATTTTTGTTTCTGAGTGGCTTACTTAATGTGATTTTGACCAGCCAATGCACGTAGAGTACAAAAGGTAATGCGTAGGGCGACTAACAATACGAAACTAAAAACTCAAAATTAAAAAGTGCATGTAATGGGGGAGCCACAATCTAGAGGCCTACATGTAAATGGCGGCAAGGTGGGTTGACTTGTTGGTTGATTAAAGTGGCACACATATCATACGATGCAATGACTATACTGCTTACCAATTCAATATGCAAAATTCAAAGTAACAGAGAATGTTTTTTAAACAATTGAAGCAAGGAATCTTATTGTCTCACAGTGAAATACATTTAAGGAGCAGAATCATTTTGTAATGTTGTCTACAACTTGCAATGCAATTTAATAGTGTTGAAATGAAAATACAAAAATATATATTGAATCTTTGGCCTGTCAGTTCCTGCATCCTCACACCTGAGAAAGAAACATTCATTAGCTTCCTTTTTTGGAGAAAATCGCCAAAAACTGAAAAATGCTACCAAAGTTGGTTGAGTTTTCTGCCGGGGTAAAGTTTCAAACTGTCGCAGACACATAGCAGATGTGGTTCAACAATCTATTGCGAACCAAGGTTAAAGTGAACATGTAGCCTTTGTTTGTTTTCCATTCTTTTCTGGCACGGATAATAGCTGATGGATTTGAGCGGATAACTATTTTGAGCATTG
The DNA here is from genome assembly GCA_038406195.1 of Haplosyllis anthogorgicola. Taxonomy (NCBI): domain Eukaryota; kingdom Metazoa; phylum Annelida; class Polychaeta; order Phyllodocida; family Syllidae; genus Haplosyllis; species Haplosyllis anthogorgicola. The sequence goes on from JBCAUI010539327.1 coordinate 5,762, forward strand.
CAGCATTCATGCAGGAATATGTTGGTATCTGCACACATCTTAAATACATACAGTGGTGTACAAATCATAATGCATTAACAGCATTGCTCTCACCTCATGAAAATTTTGATTGATAATGAAGTGCATTGCTCAATCTTGGCGGATAAGAACGGAAAAGAGCGGAAAAGCAATAAAAACATGCAAAGGCTACAAGTCTATTAGTTCTTACAAAAAGCGGTTCTAGAGCAGAGGATTAAATTCACAGTGAAATTCTTACGCTACCTTCAGGTGGTTGGAGGGGGCGTCTTTTAATATTTTCCTCCAAAACCCTACTAATTATAATTAATAATTATTACAGATAATTAAAATGTATTTCGGTCATAAAAGCAATGATCGTGATCCCTTTTTTCCAGGCAAACAAAGGTGAAAGTAAACACCTTTTTCTTAACTTTCTTTCAAACTTTATGACATCGGCGAATCTAGGGGCGCCAAAATAGCGCAAGCGCCTCCCCCCCATCCATGGGCCGCCTTCCCTCCCTGTGTATCAAACTTTACATGTAAGAAATACCATTTGATCCCTATTCTTAAAAGAAGCCAACAGATGCTGTAGGGATTTATTACAGGTCACATTATCGCTCACATTCCACGTGTCTCTTATATTTTCTACAGCATGTGTTGTTGCATAACCAGATTAGCCTCACTACATAAATACGAATACCTGACAGTTCTTTTGTGATTTACAATACCACTTCTTGTGCAAACGTTTCTGGCTGATTTAACAGCCTTCACCTACTGACTGGGTCTTTATGACTGCCTACTGACTGGGTCTTTATTTACAACCAGCATCTGTTGCAAGAGTTCAGTGGCCTGTCTACAGCTTCTGTTTGGAAGAGGTCACTGTAGCAGTATTTTAATGTAAATAATTGTGTAATGTGTAATGTTGCTATCAATCATTGAGAGCTCTGGTAAAACTTCTGTTGAAACAAATGACATGAACCCTAGATTCATTACACAACCGTTCTAGGTTTTTCGAAATAAATAATACAGTAAATAAACAATACTGGTAGCTTAAAGGTGATCATTGTTAAGTTAATTACTCAGATCGTGAAATTACTATTAAAAGTTAACATCCGAATTTCAGTAACTCAGCATGAAATTTTCAATTGACATTCATGCTGAGTAATTGAAATCAGATCATGAAATTGCTATTAAAAGTTGACGTTAACTTTTAATAGTAATTTCACGATCTGTTTTCCAAATTTTCCAAAAAAAAAAAAAATTTACTTCCCGTTTTTACATTTTTAAAGCAAAATTTTAATTGCATAGGTTCCAATCAAGGCTCACGGTTCTTCATTGTCACCAAAATGAAATAAATTTAAATGTTAAATATGATATGAAATGGTCAATTTCGCCTAGCAGGACCCAATCGGAAACCAAACCTTGGTCATCTCAGTGTAAAACCCAGATATCCTTCTAGGTCCGCAGGTGGACCACAACCCACTCTGACACATCAATAAATGTGAGGAGATGTTTCTTAATAATTTCCAGCAATCCATCACAGACGGAATCCATCACAGACGGAATCCATCACAGACGGAATCCTTGTGTCCGTTTTTCTACGGGTTTCACATGTTGATCTGTTTGAGTAGGTGAAGCAACCGTCTTATCAAATACTTGTCGAAAAACCGAAAAAAAACGGTTTCTCGTCTGTAAGTTAAATTTATCTAAATTAGATATTTGCATGCTATCAGAATTCAGACAATACGTTTAAGTTTGATTAATTGCATCAAGCCTAGTACACGGAATTTGTATCAGTTTCGAAACGTTTAGAACAAAAGAGAGGACATAAGAATTCCACGCTGTGCTTTTGATGCGCCATTGTTCCCAAACTGATACAAATTCCATGTACTGAACTTCAGATGGGTATAATTCAATGTATCTGGGGGTCCCCTGCTCAAATCACATTTGTATTAAATCTGTACTGTATTTTTTATTTTTTAAATGTTCAATGAATGTCGCCACCTCCCAGCTGTATTTCCAAACTTAAAATTTGTATTGCTATGAAAACACTTGTTAAGTCAATCACAAGTGCATGTATGCCATTTTTGATGCCAGCAGTGGCAGTCCCTCTGTGGTATCACTGTTGAACCATTTTATGGAACCACTGGTAGCCATATTTGGAACTAGGATCATATGTATTTTTATAAATATAGTTAGATTATGAAACGTATCTTTTCACATGGATAGCTACATTCTCTACAGTCTAAGGTAGAAAACACATCTAAGTGTTCTTAATGGAGTAAACTTTTAAAAATAAATAGACATGTTAATGTTATTAAAGTTCAGACGAATGCAGAACTCAACCTGTTACTCGATTAACCGTTAACCAGTTCTCACCCCTACGGACTCTTACTGAGGGATATGGACATAAGAAGCCTGTTGAACTGGATCGGTTACTCGATTAACCGTTAAACGGTTCTGACCCCTATAGACTCTTAGAGGGATATTGACACCGTAGACTCTCAGTGAGGGATATTGACATAAGAAGAATGTAGAACTGGATCGGTTACTCGATTAACCGTTAACCAGTTCTGACCTCTACGGACACTTAGAGGGATGTGGACATAAGAAGCCTGTAGAACTGGATTTTTCGCCTCCAGCAATAAAAGGATAAAACTCTCAGCTGATGAACGACACAGATTCAAAGTCCTTTTTCATTACTACGCAACCACCACTAACCTGTACGTATCTATGCAGTATCTATGCAGAATCAGTGTTTTGAGAGGATTACTCTTTTTCTCTTTTTCTCTCCTTTTAGGACAATAGAGCATCAAAAGAGCAGCGCAAAATTCTTTCGTTTCCAAAACGATAGAAATTTACGAGCTAATTTAAACTTTACAGCTATTGGTATTGCTATTGGTAGATCCATTGGCCTCAATTTTCTTTTTTCCATGGGGATATTGGTGAAAGATGTAAAATTCAGATGTAAAATTCGCCATAGAAAAACTGAGTTGACTTAATTTGCCAGGTTACAAGCTTAGATACAGGATATGCAATTTTAGTGCTTGTCCTTGTACATTCTGTCATTAATCTGGATATAACTGTATTTATCAGATCATGAAATTACTATTAAAAGTTAAGCGCCCCGCAACAACCGAGTTTCCTACTGAGGTCATTCAATTCAATCGATGCGGAGCGCTAAACTTTTGATAGTTATTTCATGATCTGTTCAGGAAATGTAAATTCTAATAGTTCCGAAAATGGTATGCAGGCTACAAACAAAATAGTGTCATTGCTTTACACAATTGTTAATCCTTTTCTTAATCCAGAAGAGTGATTGTGAATAGATAGAAGCTTTACAAGTGAAGTCGATCACAAGCGAAAACAATAAGTGCAAGGACTTCACATTAGGGCTTTTACCCGATAGTCAGCTATTCGAATAGCTGAAAAACAATTTTGGAATGTCAGCTATCCAGGTATATTTTTGTCTAGATGAATAGCTGAACGAATTGAAATTAATGGTGCAACAGTTAAAATTTGGGCAAACAGCACAGACAATGGCAGTTAATTAACTGGTGTCTATGTTTGTTTACTAAAGAAATTAAGTTAAGGAATTAAGACACCATGCTGGTAGGGTGTTGAGTAACCTGTTTAAGGTAACCCTTAGTCCCTTTAGTTTGTTTGCTTAAAAGGTAAATTGTTAATAACGTTAAACATATGTAACATATGAAATCTCATTATTTTATCAGTTATCCGGATAACTGACATTTTAGAACATCAGCTACACGTGTAGCAGGTAAAAGCCTTACGTCCCATAGACTGTCGTGTAAGCACAGAATCCATTGTACAGTGCCAGTCCAGATAGCTATTTCATGCATCAATAGAAGGTCCATTATCAGCCCGAGGCGAAGGCTGTGGCCCTATTAATACTGTACATGAGGAGGCTGTGTACATTCGTTACACAATACGAGCTGAAAATAGCACTTACCATAACATGATCTAAGGAGATGTTACTGGCGTCAACTTGCATTGATAAAAAGTATGGGTAAGATATGGGTAAAATAAAACCTCGTTAAAATTAGCTTGAAGTTACATGACAATATTTCACTATAACTGCACTTTGTACACAATGTAAAATCTTGATAAAAGCACCGGGAAAGCCGACAGAGCCAATTGGTTAGTTAAGTCAATAGATAAAATTTTGGCTAATTTGCCTGCATTTTTAAGCAAAATGAATGATAAATTTCGAAAAACCTTTGTTGTTTTTTCTAGCGAATTGTTCACAGCATGCTTAACTAGGCTGTGAATCAACATTGAAATATGACAAAGTGCTAGACGAAAACACGAGAGTCCCCTGAGCCAGCTAATTGTGACACGGTTGTTTTATTACTGGGTATTCATATTTGAGCATCAGAAGAATAACAAGTATTGTGTTAACTTACTACTAAACAGAAGCTTCAGTGGTTGTCAGGTGCAGTGTGGGTGCAGGCTAAGTACCCAACCTAAAATCAGAAAAAGTAATATTTTTATGAAAGGGATTATAAAATTTACCATTTGTTCTAAAAGTAATCATGTAATAACATCTCGAACAGCTGAATTATTAGTCTATCACGCTTTGCGTTGATAGACTTCTGTGAACGGAAATGTGGTTTTGCTATTGAGTCAAAACTGGGTGTACAGACATCACACACCCACCCCCCAAGGGGGAGGGCAGACAGCCCCCCCCCCAAACCAGGTGAGGTGCAGTCTATCACCCACGCGTGATAGACTATTTCTCTCGTTCCCAAAGTCAATATTATTACGAGAAGGAAAATGGTTTGTTTATACATTGCAATTCAAATTGTATGTTAGGAAATTCGCCATTTTTGCTGTTATCAGTGAAGTGTGTGATAACATGTTGGACTTCCCATAGTAAGCTTATGGACAAAAGTTCATCTGTAAAAAAAATGAGGGCAACACCTGACGGGCCTTAAATGCAATGTCTATTTTGTGTTCTGATGGATTTAAGTCAAGGTAGAAAATGACAATAGTGACACCTCCTGTCAATGTTCAGCTAACCAACCTCAGTGCACTCACAGCTACACCATAACATAAACACAGTGTTGACAATCAGTCCATGACCCCAGCACATCATAACATTTGACAATTGAGACAATAGG
>JBCAUI010539338.1:0-10897 GCA_038406195.1 Haplosyllis anthogorgicola
TATTTTTTATTTTTTGCCGGCAAAAACGTGGGGGCGCTTTAATTAGAGACGGCGCTTTATTCAGGAACAATACGGTATTTAAATAAAAGCTCCCTGTCACTAGGGCTTAATTTGAATTACCAAATGCCTGAACCAAACAAGTTTATGGTTACTGAATGTACTGGGAGAAGTCCACCTGCTTCGTGGCTACAACGGAGTCGTAGCTATGTGGTTCACCGACAAAAATACTGCTAAATTATGGGATAGATTTTGTCATTGGAGGTTTTTCCAAATTCGATGTCCAGCTAATTCACCTAATTAGGTAAGAACTACACCAGTACCATTTTTGGTGTGTCTATCATTTACAGTGTAGCAGTAATACCAATTTTGGTAGGTATAGATTACTAATATCAGTATGTTTAATTAACCAAAATCAGTGCAGTTCCTGATACAAGGGCAATACCATTTTTGGTCTGAATCCTAATTGCAATTGTAGAACGATGGGGTAGACATGTCTTATATCAATTAAACTGTCTCAAGAATTTGTCAAATTAGGTGAATTAGGTAAATTTTGTGAATTAGTTGAGGGCATTTTAATTTGGAAAAAACTTCATTATCCAGGCAAGGCAATGGTACGCCACAAAGTGCACTTTCGCAAGACGATATAGTAGCATTTTTTACTTTGCGTTTTCTTGTCTTATTTAAGTTTTGGAATGGTAATAGGGGTTTTTCTAAATTCGTATCTAGCCTTATTTTGTCTAATTAGATAGAGCTGAAATGTGCTTATTTTGGCAATGATAAATAGATTCAGTACATTTAAACAGTACGATAGCTTTACTAATATGATAGCTTTACTGGAAATAGTTCAATTTACACGCACTGAACACAATGTCACATGACAAATTGGTATATTTTGGTACATTTTTATCCTATCTAATTAGACAGATTAGACAAATTAGACGAAATGAGGCTAGGTACTAATTAAGAAAAACCTAGAATAGCGAGTTACCAGTATAAATAACAAACGAAATGATTTTTTTTGTTTTTTTTTTTCACTTTCCACATATCTATTTTATTTCACATATACATATAGATCCATACATTATAGTGTAATGCAATAAATAGATTCAGAAATGGTTACACAGTATTAACCCCTCAACTACACAGAATCCGTTAAACTGCCAATTCACAGGTTGACGCTCTCGGTTGCAAATAATTATTTCATGGTGTTTTTTTTGTTAAATACATTGTTCTTAATGAATTAATTAAAACCGATACACATTATTATGTCATATTGCAGATGATCAATATTAATTCTAGTATTCACTAATATTTAACACTGCAATATTATATTATTATTTTGAAATGTTATTATCATTATTATTATTTTCGATATTGCACATGAATGAACTAACAACACTATTAAAAATATCACTGGAAAAAAAGAATTGCGACAATTTTCCTTTTTGCACATACAATTGAATAAAAAGGTAGGGGTTTATCAAACGAATCATTTTTTTTTCTTTTTCGAATCATGTCTTTTTATAGTTAAAACTGAAACAACCAATTATTAACCAGTTCAGTTTTGTAATTGATGAAAACAACAGATTTTTTCATGTAGCATTCGTATGAGCAAATGGCAATGATGTATTTTTCATTTTCTTGGTCGGCAATTCGAAAAATATGAATATTTTTATAATATCTGTAACCAAATGACTGGTAAATTTCTTGGCACTGCTTGAAGAGAACAAAGAGAGGAATGGTAAATGCAAGATCCTATATAAGTATATGTGGATATCATAAATAACTCGATTTAAACCACAAAAGTGTTTCCTAATTTCTGGCCTAAAAACGTTCAAACTTCACTCCAAACTTGTTCCTTTCAAGAAGGGAACAATTTACAAGAATTAACAAACTTTGTCCTTTTTTTTTCAAAGATATGACATTGATAAATAGTTCCCTATATAACAATTTTCGTTTGCTTTAACCTACTAATGTAATAAAATATATTACTTCTACTTCATGGTTATGTTTACTTGTCACCATGGTTATATTATTTTTATTAAAACCACAGTTAAAATTTTGGCAGGTAAAGGGGCTGACTAGATGCTGAGATGGTTGGCTATATGTTAATAATTCAATAAGCATATATTTTTCACTATTTATACAATTTTAAAAAAATCAGACAAAAAATCAGGTAGATTGGATAGATGCAGTAAACTTTGTCTTCTGGTCAACAGAATTGTTTTAGAATGGGTGTTGCTACAGTTTTGCAATGTGTTCAGTTAAAGTTGTCTACATTCTGGCATATAAGTTTTAAAACTTGCATCAGGCAATAGATTATATGTGAATGTGAGTGTTTTGTGTGTCGTACACAAATTGTACTAATAGTTTACTAGTGTTTGAGTGTGCACGTCTGCATGTCTGTTCTTTGGTGGCTACAATTTGTTGTTGATGCTGTTATTATTATTAGAACACTAATAATAACTGGAAACATGAAACAAACAACTCAATTAATAATAATAAATAAATAATAATGATAATAATAATCATATAGTAGTAATGATAATTGATTTGTTGCGGAGTGCGGCAAGGTAAACGCTCATGTGGAATGCTACACTTAACCAATTGTGTGAGATTTTTATATAATATAACACTTGTAATAGAGTAATAATAACAATGAAATGAACATACACACTTGACATTTGTTTCATATATTAGTAGTAGTAGTAGTAGTCAATTGAAAAAGGCATTTTTAACAACTGCGCTATGACACCAACAGAAACATGCTAGATAGCAATAAACATTATAGTGTTGTCTTTCTAATAGTAGTAGTACTTAGTAGTAGTTATAAGCTTTGGTCCTCTTTGTATAAGCTACGTATAATTGTAATAATAAAATGTTGCACATATACATGTATGTATGACATCTACGGCTAAACGTGCCATGAATGCACGGGCGGCGTGCGCTCACAGTGTTTGATATGCCGGCGACACAAAACCTGCGGGGGGGTGATTCCGGCCACTACATATCAACCATTCGGAGGGGTAACACCCCTACTGTCGGGCGGAGAGAGCTGATTTTGCGGGGGACAAACCGCCCTCTCGACCCTTTCCAAGAAGTTACATTTAAATCTAATGCTTTCACTGTTTTAATGGATTTTTTGGCGTAAAATGAGAGCTTACCAAAAAACCCGAACCGCTTAAATCTGAGCCTGGCATTCATGGTCGCTTGGCACGGGGACATCATAATCATCATAAATACCTATCCATTTAAGAAACATATAATTTAATAGCGTAAGACCCATATATAATATTATATTCTTAGGTGGTAAAATCTTAACAATTAACTCCACATTTAAAATGACTCATTTTGCAAGATGGTGCATTTTTTATCAGTATACGAACACCACACCTAACGGGCATCCCGAATATGCACGTGCATTTTCCGCCTTGCACCCGGTTTACCCGATTGTGGTGCTAATATAAGCACACCCACAAGTCACGGGACACCCAGTGTAAGCCAATCATTTGCCAGATATTATTGCGGGGGACAAAATAAAAGGCAAATACATGTAGCCAATCACACCGAAAATGTCACGCCAACTTGTGGTGAACAACAACACATATAATTATAGTTTCTATTTACATCTTAGTCTAAGAATTATTACAATAGTAAAGCACAGTCAATTCCAAGTTATGGGTTTAATTAGTTTTGAGACGTAAAGATGGAGTCAACTTTTTGAAGTGGCACAAAGGTAGGAAAAGAGGAGGAAATATGCTGGCAGGAGGGTAAGAATTTTCAGTGAAAAATAATTTTTCATTTGAGTAAAAATAAAGAGGGACAGAGTTGAAGGTCAAAAGGTCAAGGTCACAAGATCAAGGTCACTCAAAGGCAATACTTGGTTGACAGCCTTCATCAGAATGTCATTTGCACAAGTTTAATTTTCGTTTAGAAGTAAGAGAGAGATACACAAGAAGTTGTAGTTAGTAGTATTTTTTACGCTTTCATTTCAGACAAGTAAAAGCGAATATCTTGTTCTTTGCAGCCTCTCTTGTAGTTTGGTCTCTCTGCGTTTGACCAATTCCAGCACCTGCGTACATGGCCGTATTTTGACTGTACAGTATAGAGGTACAACACAGCTCACGTTGTACACTGAGTTTGTAGCTCTGTACGCATTGTAATGTATTTCTTCACCGTAGAATTAAGGATAAATTAATTAATGGATGACGATTAGTTAACAAAAGCAGTTGGAACGAGCATATAGCATAAATTGACTGTTGGAATTCATAAGTCAATGATTTACATCGGAATCGAGAAATTAAAAACAACCTTTCGAAGTTGTTTTCACACAACCATGTAAGTTAGTATTCTGAAATGGGCATGGTGCAAAATATGAACTCATGGAGCGCAATCCATTACTGTTATAATTCCTGGTCTTATCACATATTTTTCCTTTCCAAAATGAATTTGTTTCTTCGCCTGAATAACTTTTCATTGCGACATGTTTTTAATTGAGCATTTTGAATTGCAATGGACTTACATATGATGCGTAAAATTACATCTGTGTGGTACATGAATTAACTGAGTAGTTAAATAGTTCAGGTGTAACGGTTAACAAATGAATATTAACCTTAGTAACATGTTGCTATGGTAATATCACTATGGCAACCGTTTAACCATCAAACCAAAAGGACCTCAAAATGTTGCAATCTTATTCTGGACACAGAACACTAGTCATAATTCGGGCTTTGAATTTACAACGTCATAATATTAAAGGAACTAATTTATAATTACCACCTTGGGCAAAAAATAAAGCAATTCTGCAGTACTTCAGTGTTCCCTGTTCCCATTGGTCAATAGGCTTCCATCTTCCACCAACCAGCCTAAAGCACAATCTTACTTTCAGTCTTTATCATCCTAGTTGCACTACATGAAGTGTTTATGTCACAATAACCTTGTCATTATTGTTATTTGTCCTATTGTCTCACTAAAAGTACTGATTTAAGTGGTGCTGATGATGCTCTGAGTATTTTCGACTTTATGCATGGAACTCCATAGAGGGCGTGAGTGCAAGAGAGAGTAAAAAGCGCTTTTGCAAAGCCTTTTTTCTTCTGCTTCAAGTCTTGGCGACAGTTTAGAATCGGAATGTCCAATAAACATACTCCATACAAGGTGTTAATCCTTTCCTTTCATATTATCCAAGTATCCTTGCTTTGATTGTTTGACATGTTTACTTGTTACTCAGTTATGTGCATGCTCTTACCACACCGACGAAGCTTCATCTATTTGTTCTTTAAGTTAGTAACCTATGACAGCCATGCTCTTGTTGTTACATATCCGTTGTCCTGGTAACCAATCAATCTGAGGTTTAGTCCCTCTCTGAGTGTCTCATGCTATTGTTCTTGTTGTATAGTTTTTGTGCCCAAGTTTTATTTTGAATTTTATGACATGTATTTTCCTTTGTGTGTTAGTTCTGTGGTATGCACAGACACATACCTCTTACCTAATGATGAGTCTGAAAACAGAAGAGACTGTGTGAAACGGGTAAATTACATTTATACTGAAGTGAACCTTGTCATGGACGACCACCCTATTTTTGAAGGCTAGTTGGTCGTCAATAGGGAGATGGTCTCCGAAGACTAGTAGAAATCATGTAAAATTTACCATAACAGGTGGAAAGATATGGTCGTGAATGGTGGGGTGGTCGTGAACAAAGTGGTCACCCATGGCAAGTTCCACTACAATAAACATCAGCATTTAAATCATTTGGCACCTTCACCAACTTAACAGCAAATATGTGTTGTTCTAATATGTTTCTATTATAAAAGTCAACTTTGGCTTGTTACTGAATGCTACTTGCACAGCAAAGAGCACGGACTACAATTACTGATCTTTAGCTTGTTATAAAACACTTTACATCGTTACACACAAATTCATTAAAAGAAGCGTGTACTCACTTGTATCATGCTAATCATTCACAGGGACCAGAACTGTCTCCGTCTGCACTTGGGGACTGCGCATGCAGATTTGGGTCATTAGGAAAGTAGATGCTGGCTTCCGTGATCCTCCTCTTGATCTTATTCTTTGACTTCTTGAGCATTGTTGCCTGTAGAATAATATGAAACACACAATAATAAACGTTTTGCTTTTTCTTCGCTTTAACACCGCACGGTGAATGTTTCAGTGGGGACCTTGTGATTTTCAACTTAAACATTCCCAGCACGTACACATAATTTCTTGGATTGACAAAATGGTTTCGATCATTACCTTGAGTGCGCTACGTAGAACGACCACGTGACCTGGAGGCTGATTCCACGGCTCTCCATCTACCTGTACTGGCAATGTTTCTAACAGCTGGATCCGAATCTGTGAAAACAAACACAGTTCGTTCGCGGATTATGTTGGGTTAATAAAGTTTATTTGAGCTTGTTTTGTTTCGATTATCTTTGTTGACCAATATTATTCATTACAGGTGGTCTATACCTTTATCTCCCAGGCAGCTAATCGAACTCTGGGGTACACAACTGCACAAGTGATAGAAATATGGGCCACCTGTGTAAGATTTATAAGATACTACCCAATTTCTACACTTTGGGGATTGAACCCTACTTGTTAGCTTAGCAGGAGCTTTTGCTAATTGCTACCCTTATGGCCTGAGACCAAAAAAAATTGAGCTTATCATGCACTGTCCTTTTCAATACAGATTTATACCCAAGATATTACTTACATGTCCACCCTGAGCAATACGAGATGCACTACGCAGTCCACTCTGTATCTGACCCATGTGCACTACGCCGGACACACCCACTATCTCCAGCATACCGTCATAGTGGTTTGGCTTGGAAAACTGGTCCTCTTTCTCTGGGCCCCAGGGGTTCGCGCCAGATCCCCAGCTGCAAACAAACCATTTCAATGAGTTTCTGTCATGATTAGTAAAGTTTGCATCAAGCGACTGTTGGTGTCCTACTAGTAATCCATTTAATAATTTTGCCAAATTTATGTAAAAAGTCTTGTCACTTGATACAATCTTTACTGTTCTCCGGACGATACTGGACTTAATTTTGATACTCTAATTGGGGCATTTTAATTATACATTCTATACTAATCACTATCAAGTTCCATTTTAAGAAACATGATTATTATTACATTCAAAATTACATAAATGTTCTTAAAATAAAATGATTTCAGCACAACAATCATTGATCCACAAATAATCATCATTTACATGACCTGAAGCAAATAATATCATGGGTTAACAAATAAACGATTGGAGAATGCATAAAATAATTTACTATCATAATTTCCTTGAAAAACATTACTTCTCAAAGATCATAAATGTTAGTAGAAGTAAGAAATTTAACAAAACTGTGTTAGAAACACACACAGGTGCATCTGTAAAAGTGGTATGTATTACCTTAGAATGTTTAGAATAATGATTCCTTCCACTGGCGGTAGATCTATGCGCTTACCATCCACCTCTACGATGATATTCCTGTGCAGGTCCTTACATGACCGTCGGTTAACCATTTTCCGTAAACCCATCTTGAAGTACACACTCTTGTTGTGCAATCTGTAACATTTTTCTTCATTACAGCACCGAATCAACAGCAGAAGTGACATATGTATCACATGGTACATTTATATTTCAACATGTTTACATTTACATTATTCTTGATTAATTACATCACTTTTCTGTGATGGTCACTGGCAGTTCATTCTATACTTGGTGCAAGATACTTCTCGCAAGTCGTTCTTGCTACTTTTTGCAATCTAACATTTTCTATTAGTTATACTGAAGTCCTTGCAACAAGACGAAAGAGCTTCCCACTTTTAAATTCAGACTAAAGAAACTAAAACCAGAAGTCACATGCAAAAAAACCTAGTATTGATAGTACCTGCTGCTGAATTTATCAGGGTTTTCCTCACGAGCCATGTGAAAGTCGAGGCACAAATCAGCATCAATGCCAATACCGAAGTAGTTGTTCATAACGAAGATGGACGAGGGGTCCTCGTTGGTGTTTGCCGCGTGACTCTGGTGCTGGATCGCGATCTTCGTCTCATCTATCTCTGTCTCATTCGGGTGAAAGATCACAGTCCATCTGAGATGAGGTAACAAAGTCAATAAATGTAGATAATTTATGTCTAGTGTTACAAGTATTGCTAAATCTAATTGTGTACAGTATTTTGAATTCATTTTTACGTAATCTACTTAATTTCAAAGACATGCAATCATAGCCAGAACTATTTGAATGTTACAATTGGAAGAGATAATTTACATTACTTATCATAGGTCTATTTAGTTTCTGCGATTAAATTTGCAATTATTTTCATCCATTATTCAATTATGAATTGTTAAGTAGTGTATACAAACCTATCCAGTTTAATCTCGTCTGCTTCAATGAGATCACGCAGTAGATTGACAGGGTGCTCCTGTCCGTTATAACCTGGACCCCAGCGCAACACACGAGCCAGGTCATTGCCTACAATTAAATGCAAAGATTTGATGTCTTGCGTGTATTAACATTTTAATATTTAGTAAAGAATTATGAGAAAACTGAAAATTTGCCAACTCCGGTAACTTATTTTCATCGGTAGTGCAGACTTTGTCATTTGGGTTTTTTTGTTACTTTTGTCATGATGTCACAAGTTCAAACGCTAGTTGGTATACACTCATACTGAACGTTGACGTACCTGTGCCGAGTGGTATTATAGCCATGGGTGGTGATTGGCACTTAGCATCCTGGCAGACATTGTCGAGACATCCCAGGGCCCAGCCCACCGTACCATCACCTCCACATACCATTATTTTAAAGTATGGCATGTTGCGGAATACATACAGCCTGCAACACAAATAAAATGTGTCAATCAATACTGTTACTGTTACACTGTGTTTAACTTAACAACAGACATAAGCCAACACTAAATATGAATCTTGGAAGAATCGGGCACGGGGCATGTTACCACTGCATCAAAGGTTCACTTACAGCTGATAACACAGATCATTTCTGTACACACTTATTCTCATGACATTTACTATGTGGAGAAACATATTTAACTTTATTATGCAAATGAGTAACTGAATGTTACAAGTCTCGTATCTTACCCAGGCAGCGGTCCGCCATTCATCAAGTCGAAGACCTGATGTGGATTGAGTAGTTTTCGGAAAGATGTGATGAGCTCCTGTCCCTGCTGACCACCGGACTTGACGTTTACCAGTACAAGTAAAGGTATCACATAGTCAGGTATCATGTAGGACTGAAAATACCATGTAAATTAAATTAAACTTTCTTCGCAATTGACTTGTCACTCATGTTAGCACTATGTGCGTATCGTATATTTAAGCCAAAGGCCGTGGCATATATTCAAATTGATGTTACAGGGCAATTTTAATTGACATCGCACATAATTTCATATCAACCTTTTTGCAAGTAAATCTCTTTTTTGGTGCCAACCGTTGGTCATTTTTCCTGTGACCATCGCATTGCAAGCAAATCTTATTTAGATACGAACTGAAAGAAAGTTGTTAATATGTGTATACCTGAATGTTGGGCAGTATAATGACTAGAAGTGATTTGTCATCAAAGACACCTTCCCGCAGAATTTTGTATGCGGTTGTAGCCTTCTTGGGGTCCTCAAACAACATTACAAGGGCACCGTATTCGTAATAAATTACGTCAAACTTGACCCACCGATACTCTTCCGCTGAAGAAAAAATACATAAAACTGTTAATACCGACAATGTTGACATGTCTCTTCTTGACTACCGTACGAAATATGACAACTTGACTATTCACTCGAAATTTGGACTGCATGCGGACCAGGAGCAAAAATTTACACCAGGTAATAGCAAATTAAAATTTTCTATTCTGTTTTAATTCTGATCTTGATAGTAATGGAAAAATTTTGACTTTACACCAATCAGCATATTTCCACAAAATAATTAAAGGTTGTCTTACGTTTGACCTCGCCACCTCGACTGCAGATATCACCGAGTATTCTCTCATATTGTTTCTGGTTGAGGCTGGTTGGCAGGTTGCCAATATAAAGTGCAACGTGACTTCCGTGGGGGTCGTCCTTGCCTTTCACGTAAAAGCGCATCATACGATTGGCACGAATTGATTCCTGCAAAAAAAAGACAAAATAATACATGCACCACTCAACATGACCAAACCTAATTTCCTTTCTTATTTACCCTCATTTTATACCTATAGTCACGTGAAACTACAATTTATTCAAAAACAGTGAATAACACAAACCATTCTTTTATCAATTAGTATTTGCCATGGTTTTTCGTCACTGTCCATCTCGCGCTCAGACACTCCTTTATCTAACAGTACCTCAACCAGTGAGAAATTTGCACTGTCTTCACCCTGTTTATTCATCAAACAAACAATAAGAATGTATGTATTATTTAAAATATTTCACACAAAGTTTAATATGTATTTTTTTTCTAGCAAATTACAAGGTTCAATAGCAGCAAAGAAAATCTATCATCAGATTTTCGTACCTCAATACCGAACTTGTAGAGCGACTTCTCGACCACCTCTGCTGCAGTGGTCTCCCGAGTGACAGATATGTGCCGATAGTGCGCTGACACCCTATCGTGTAATTTGCTGTAGAATGGACAAACATGACATTTTATATTGGTTGCTAAAGGTAAAATTTCTGCATATTATGATGTGATAAAAAGAAAAAAAATACATGTAGATGCTTTTGTTGAGACAACATGCCGATAACTTTCTCGAATACTTTCAGAATTTATTTCAATAGTGAAGTGCTGTTTCTATTACTTTTGTCTTGATCCAACTGACTGAAAAAGAACTTAAACAAGAAAGCCAGGGGGCTTATGGCACAGCTGAAAGGCCAGCTACCATACGTTACAATATTTAGTTATGATGCATTATTTTCATGAGTG
>JBCAUI010539349.1:0-10897 GCA_038406195.1 Haplosyllis anthogorgicola
GTAATAGAAATGGCTTTAAGCTTTCGCTTGCTCTTTGCATTCACTCCGCCTCACCACCGATTGATGCTACTCGACATCAATTTAAGGTTAATATTTTCATGATGAATAAAATGGCATATTATTTTTTTCCATTCTTTCCGTGCCAGAGTCCCAAAAGCGTGAGACTCACGCTGAATGCGTGAGAGTTGGCATCTCTGTAATATATTGTGTTGTTTCTTTAAAAATTCACAAAATTGACAGAAGCTTTTTCTGACTGATGTTTGACAAAACGCAGAGATACAATTTTGTAGTGTTTGGGTTTTGATTCATTTGTTTTCAATTCTTGATTTTTGGGAACAGTGGGAAACATAATCCAACAAATAAAATAAGTACATGTACCTAACAGATTGAACTCAAATAATTCACCAATATTGACCCATGAAAATCACAAAACAAAATTGTAACATAAATATACAGTTGATTTTATTGCAGTTTTTGTATTTTTTATTTTACAGAGTTTTCAGTGATCGACTCATTGACGACAAAGATCGAGAATCCTTTGTACAAATCCTGTCGGAGAAACTCGGCAACCTCTTTGATCAGACTTTCCACAACATCTGTCCCAACAAGCAGCCGCCCATATTCGGTAAGTAGTTTTTGTTTAGTTTGGCATTGCAGGGATTGCCTAAGCGTTAGTCCATTAGTCCGTGACCACAGTAGAACCTGTTTTGAGGGACACCTTTATTACGGCATACAGTAGAACTTCTTTTGCGGGACATCTAACTTTTCCAATCCAAGAGTGTCGTAAAAGGCAGGATGTCGTTCAAAGCAGAGGCACTTAAACTGGTCTAAACTGTGTTGCATCTGTAGAAAAAGTGTTGTAAAAGACAAGATGTCGCTCAAATCAGGTGTCGTTCAAAACAGGTTCTACTGTACCTGCTTTTTACGGCAGTATCACTCTGAAATGAATCCGTATTACTCATGTTCATTTACCTGTTTTGTACGGCATACCTGCCTTTTACGGCATTTTTTGCCCAAAAAATTAGGTTGCCACTCAAAAAGGTTCTACTAAACCTGATTTTGGCTGCGGACAAGTCAATTTCATGTCTCACTAGTTTGGGTTGACATTGGGACATACTTGTCATTGGGACTGATAAATATTGAAATGAATCGATCCAGATGAACACCAGTCCTTTTGCAAAGCTTAAGGAAATCCCTGCATTTGGCAGATTCAAGGGTGCATAGACCAGGTGGTCCAACAAAAATGGCACAGGGAATCATTTCGTGCTGCCTCCAATCATGTATTGCTAAAAGTTTACGGATATGTTCCCTACCATCCAGTTCTTATTTCTTTAACTCAGGTGGAGACAGTTTAGTTTAGGTTCAATGTCAAAACTATTTTGTGAGCCTATTTTGTGCACATGAGGTAGTTTTCTTTTGCCACCAAATTATTATAAAACTTGATACTAAGGTGGATATATCTAAGAAATGTTTTTTTCGTTGTCAATGACTTTATAAATTATCTGATGTTGAGCTATTTTTTGCATGGTATCATCTTTGTTGTACTTTTCTTGACACTTCTTTAGTTGATTATCCACCCATAACAACAATGTCAAATTATGGATAGAAAATGTCAAAATATTTTGATGGTTGATCTATCCCTTGTCCACTACAGTAGAACCTGTTTTCAGCGGCACCTTTTTTACGGTAGTGTCACTGTAAAATGAATCCTTTATCTGTGTGTTTATTTTACCTTTTTTATACGGCATACCTGCCTTTTGCGGAATCTTTGCCCCGAAAAATTAGGGTGCCACTCAAAACAGGTTCTGCTGTTCGTAACTTTCAGTGACAAATATCTAGTTTGAGGCAATTTTTTTTATTTTCATAACGTGTGTATGAGACCAATGCTTTGTCAAATCGTTTTATCATTACTTTGTGCTTCCATTTCGCATGTAGTCAATGACATATATCGCCAACTTTTGATATTTTTTACACGCTTAAGATAAGCGTATGTACGGTGACCAGTATCAGGTCTACGTATCGTCTATCCTGTCATCTACATCAGT
The DNA here is from genome assembly GCA_038406195.1 of Haplosyllis anthogorgicola. NCBI lineage: Eukaryota > Metazoa > Annelida > Polychaeta > Phyllodocida > Syllidae > Haplosyllis > Haplosyllis anthogorgicola. The sequence goes on from JBCAUI010539349.1 coordinate 2,046, forward strand.
CTCATGTGTGTTTTCCGTAACTTCAACTGTTGTCTCGGCGATCAGTGGCCCCTTGGACGGCAGCCTGGCGGTCAGGCGCTGGAAATGCGGCACCCAGTTGGGGTGCACGGCCCAGCGATTGAAGCCCTGCCCGATGGTCGGGATCTTGATAAAACACTCGTGCAGCGACAAGTTGTGGCGGATGGAGTTTTTCCAGCTGTGAGCGCTGGGTCGCTTAATGTGTAACCCCCAGTGTTCGTACACCTCGTAGATTCTAGCCAGAGGCAGGCAGCCTTTCTCCAGCAATATCCGTGCTATTTCAGCACAATAGGAGTTTTTGTCCTTGTATTTGTTGACAAATTTTCTTTTCCGGTGCTTTCGCACCTCGTTCTTAGTATCTAGTGTTGATGTGAAAGCATTTATACAAAGACAGGATGGAGAACCAGAGCAATGCTTTGCGTTTCCTTGTTGTTCTGCCGACAAGCAGTTACGGAATGGACAGTAATGGCGGCCGCTTGGAGAGTCCGAAGTTTTTGGCGACAACCTTTCAGTGAAGTTTTGGGGTTCTTTCACGAGAGCTATTGCTTGAGCTGTGTCATCTGCGGAATTTTTGTGACACCACCTGTTATTTCCGACCGGATTTTGATGTCCTGTTGTCTGGCCTTGTAAAACAGGGGGAACGTTTTCTGGAGATGTACTTTCCTGTCTGGAATAATCTGTTACCAAAGGGGCACTTGCCGTTTGCGGCCACATTTGAGGAGAGACCACTGAGTGGGGAGACCACTCCTTTCTACAAGCCAGTTCTTGACCTGAAGATTTGTCCTGTGTAATGCGGGCACCTGTTGTCGACGACCACTCTCCAGCAACGAGTTGTGCATCTTGGTGTAACGTTGTGTCCTGCATTTCAGAACTCACTGTATTGGGCGACCACCCTTCACTGCGGGTCATGCTTTCCTGTCCGGAGGTATATCCCTGTACTGAGGACCACTCGTCAGTGGAGGCCATATCCACTAGCTGTTGAGTTGTACAATCCCCTGTGTTGGGAGACCATCTCTGTTCCTCGGACAGGTAGTTCTGAATGGCGGACGTCATTTTCTCACGGGACCATCTTTGCTTGAGATTTTCTGCTTGCTTCTCGTTATGCATCGGAGAGAACACTGCTTTGGCCGACCACCCGTTTATTGCGGTCCCACTTTCTCGTCCAGGATAGTGGTCTTCCTCTGCAGTGGCCGCTGGCACAGGTGACCAGTCCTGAACCCCATTGCTGCTGGTAGAAGACCATCTTCGACCCTGGTTCTCGATTACACGGCACGAATCAGTGCGGTCTTGATTTATGGACAACCATTTCTCATTCCTGGCTGCTTCCTCTTCCGCTGACAGGTAGTCCCTGATAGCAGAGGCCATTTTCTCGGAGGACCACCTCTGCTCAACGAGAGGTTGATCCCCCGGTGATGAAACCCTTGAGTTCGGAGACCGCCACTCATTGCGAGCCGAGTTGAACCCCTGCATTGTGGGGTACACCGTCTCAGGCGACCACCTCTCTGCACATGCCGCTTGTTCATGCATCGACGCGCAGTGGTCTGCTATCTGAGGGTGACGGGTGTGTAAGACCAGGTTGAGAGGTTCGCTGTGCCTGGTTTTATCCGGTGCTCCGGATCCATCGCGGTTCAATCGTAGATCTTCTCCGCTGTCATCCTAGAAAAGATGAAAAGAAGTTTCAGTACTCATCACGTTTTGCCATTTGAGTGGTCCGATTTTCGCTTTCGCTCTTTGAGCCTCATGCTCGATAGGGAGCTGAGGCTCTCTGTTTTGACAAGATGGCTCAGTTGTTTTCTGACTGATTCGAGTCAAGAGTACAGTTATGCTGGACATACAAGAGGCAAGCTGCACAGAGTCGATCGGAGCCAGACAGAGTCGAGTCGAGCCAGACAGTAGAATTTCAGACACTTTCTAGGGGAAAAATTCCTGTATTTTAGTGTTGGACTTAGAAAATTCTTGGTAAATATGGCATAAGGCGCTGTGCACCGACAGGTCATTCCTCGTTTTCACGGAAATTTTGATGATTTTTACAAATGCAAATTTAAACTGGACACCCCGACCAGAAATCTAGACCTGTCATTTATCTGAATGTTGTATAATGGCCTGGTCAAGTGGCGTAAATCTTTGTATCTTCCTTTTGATACTAAAGTGGAACGTACAGACAATAAATAATCTACAATCATAAAACAAACATAATAAGTTACCTGTAAAGGGGTGTTGAAAATTGTGCTCGCCTGGCAAATTAACATGTTGCTTTCTTCCTCTGCAGTTTAGTATTAGTTTCACCTGATGTATTTTTCGGGGTCCGTCCCTGTGTGTTGAGTCTGTATTTTACCCAGCTTCCGTTGCTAAAACAGAAAAAATTATAATTTTCACTTTTGATATCCGCAATTCATTCAGTTTAGAGATGTCACGACTAATAAGATTCAATCATCGACTAGTCTAGTCGAGTATCGTTCGTCAACGATAATTGACAAGTCGCGTCTTTCATTGTTTGTTTGACATTGCTACGCAACACAACGCTGCATCACTGTATGTATTTGCACTTAGTCAGACCTTGTGTAATGGTATGAAAATAACAGTAAAGCACATGTTATGGTCGGATATAAATTATCCTGTAAATATTGCACCTGTGATGGACCAGTCAATTACCAATACAGTAGAACCTGTTTTGAACGGCACCATTTTTACGGCATACCTGCCTTTTACGGCGGTGTCACTGTAAAACGAATCCAATTTATTATTCATGTTTATTTTACCTGTTTTGTACGGCATACCTGCCCTGAAAAATTAGGGTGTCGCTCAAAACAGGTTCTGCTGTATAATTTGTCGACTGGTATTCGAAACTCGACTAGTCGACTATTCGGACTAGTCGTGAACAACCCTTAATTCAGTTGATCTGCTATTCCACAGGGATCACAGAGTTAACATGAAAATAATTAAAGGTGACACTGCAGACCTGTTCTCATCCCTGTTAATAAATTATGTATCACGCTTATACTCTTGTATCCGTATTAGTAATAAGAGAGGTCAAGCTATCCGTTTTCTCTATATTTGTACGTGTAAGTTTAAAATGGTGCAGATAAAAACTGATTTAAACCAAGGGAATACGTCACATGAAATCTGGTGATTTCAGCATTCCTCTTGTACGTACAAATTGACGTTAAACGGGTAGCTTGATCTCGCTAATAACCAGGAGGTTACTGGTGTAGGTGTCCTTTAATCCAGTCAACACTTTACAGAAACAAACAGCTCGTTTTCATAAGCCTTAATGCTTGTGCAGTTACATTCTAACGCCACTTCTTGAGCGTCAGCCTCACTGGCGAACAGCGCGTCTTCATAAACTAAACGCACGCTGATTTTGGTGCGTTGAGCCTTCCGTGAGCGTTAGCCTCATTGGCTTAACATTACACCGTTACCGTCATTGCGTTAAGCGCAGTGAAGACGCGCTGTCACTCGCAAAGGCAATTTCTTAAAGGTTTCGAAAACGCGTTGAAAAACTGACTTGTGTAGGTGTACAAGTCGTAATTGGCAATGTGTGCTATCCTGTCTTCCAGTTACTTCTAGTGCGTAACTGCGTGTGATTTTTAAGGGGATGGAGAGACCAAAATAATTCACCGTGTGCGTTATTTCTAAATACAGTAAAATCTGCATTGGCGAACCATTTTTTAGGAAAAAACGTGAATGACAGTAGGTTCGCCCAGTGAAGTACAAAATACTGAATAAAAATCGATTTGCTGATGAAAATTAGTACGTGGATGACAGTAGTTTACCCAATGGCTGGTAGCGCTCAATGCAGATTTTACTGAATGGCATGTAGGTTGCCAAGACGATTTCTAAGGTGATAAATGGAGAGCACATATGGTGCTAATCATGCTGACGTTTGGCTTTGTTAGTGCGGAAAGGTTCCTTAGCAGCAAGTTTAACTTTTAAGGACACATCTAAACCTACAGTAGAACCTTTCAAAAGGCACCTTTCTTAGGCGACATCCTGTTACGACAGTTTCACTGCTTTCAGAACCCTCAACATTTTAATGTTTATTTTGCCTGCCTTATACGGTATTTTAGCCCAATAAATTAAGGTGCTGTTCAAGACGGGTGTGGTTGTACAATGACCAGAATTTAATTTATGATGGAGTCATTGACTTGTTTGGCACAAAGGTCAAACAGTGTGTAAATCATGATTTGTCCATCGTCAGTTTTCGTCGTCATCAAGATTGCTTGTATATTCTTTTCCACTGACAATATTTTACACAACTCGCCTGAACGACACCTGTCTTGAACGACGTCTTGGTTTTTACGACATTTTTGTCGCTAAGGACATATTTAACTGACTATATTGTACACACTCGTATTCTTTCAGATTCCTACTTAAAATGACGATTCGTATATTTATTAGGCGATAAATATTCCGTATATGATTGTCGCCAGTGTATTGTGTGATATGCATAGCGCAAGGCCCATGTATTTACATATTCAAAGTTCAAAGATAAAACTTAAGATAATATGTGACAGTTTTTATCTAAAATTACACGATAAAACGAATTATATAATGAAGTGCTGCCAAATCGTAACCGAAACATCAATTAAAAATGAAAATGGCAGCATAGCATTCAAACAATTAGATGACATAATCTGCCGTCTATTTTCATGATCAAATACTACACGATACAAACCGAACATTGCAGCATCTATTCCATGCTGACTGTAATTGTAACCGTTGTAATTGCTGATCAAAAGGCATTTATGTCACTTTCAACCGGAATCTATCGCTGTTGTTTTTTTTTTGTGTGTATCATGTTTGTATGATAAAGCGTCAATATTTCAGTTGACTGGCTTGTTTACAACAGGAAAATTGCCCTCGAATCGTGGTACCTCCGTTTATTGTGGCACCCCCTCTTTTTTAAAGCAAAAATAATAAATTTTTCTTTGCAGAAATGCCAAAAACCAATTTTTAATTCTGATCAAGCGTTTCACTGAAGGGAAGACATTTTTAGTGTTAACCTTCATTGCATCAAGTTTTATCAGTTGTAAAATGCGCAAAAATAGATGTTTGCAACAATCAAAATTGGTGCCTGAATTCGGGTAAATACGGTATACAAATACTGTGTTAATAAACCCGTCCATAACATGTCTATAACCTGACTGCAACCTGATTTTGAGATGAGCTGGCCCTGCTGCGAACCTGAAATTTGACCTTATTTCGATCATTACTGTTACTGTACAGTAGAACCTGTCTTGAGCGGCACCCAAATTTGTTCTGAGAAGAATGCCGCTCATGACAGGTAAAATAAACATCAATATTACGGATTCAGGGAACAATAAAACTGCCGTAAAAGGTAGAATGTCGCCCAATACAGGTGCCGCTCAAGACAGGTTTTACAAATGCGTAACCGCAAGTGCAGTCAGTATCCGTACATTTTTTTTTTTGCGCATTTGTATCAATTGAATTAGGTTGCAGTAACAAAACGCTCAAATTGCAGTTATCTGACAAAAATGATCACGATTAATAAAAAAATCCAAGTTGTTCGTGAATACCTTTGAAATTAATATTTTTCCCTGCGCAGTATCCCATTTCAAAGTGCGGCGGGTGATGTAATCCAAACAATAAAATTGTTTCACGATCCTGTACTCATAAAAATCCAGCAGTTAAAAATGGAAAACATCTCAACCGTGTGCGTCTTGCTGATATTATGAAGCAGATATATTTTGGATCTTAACATTTATGTGTTGGAGTGGTGGCTAAGAAGTCAATTATTTGAATAAATTATTGATAAGTAGATGAGAAAAGGTCAGTGACAGTGCGTAAACAAAACTGTTAGGCCAGACTTTTTTATTTGTTGCATTACGTATCAACGGCAGAAATTATTAAGAGTAGTGATTGGAAACCAAAACAAACTAAAAATTTACTTTACTGTATATTTTTGTATTTTTGATTAAAATTCATGAAATCAACATATAATTTTTCTGAACGTTTTTCAGCAAGCTGATAGAAGAATACAGTTTTGGGTTATTTGGGCTCCGATTAATTTTTTTTTTTTACAGTTCTTCATTTCTGGGAGCAGCAGAAAATGTAATCCAGCAAATAAGAAAAGTGTGGCCTAATGTTCATCTTTCGCCTTTACATGTCATATTCCCTTCAATTTAACTGGGTGCCAAGACTTGAAAAGGGGAACGCCTTTGATAGAGTGGGTGCGAACATTGGACGGAATATGGTACATGACAACTAAAAGGCAACATTTAGTTAGTAGTAGACATGTAGCCTGGGTTTGCTTTCATCCCTTACACGTTCTTTTCTGCTGCGGAATATGTATGATTGATCTGGGTGGATAATTATTATATCTGTGGCCTTCACACTGGGATATTTTGGTATCCGATGCATCTAGAATACATACACAGATATCAGAGATGCCAAGTCTCACGCTTTTGGGACTCTGGCACAGAAAGAAAGGAAAAGATAATTTGCCATTTTATTTATCGTGAAAACATTAACCTTCAATTGAAATGTTTTATTCTTGTCTGAAACCATCATAGATCACAAATCAATGATAATTTTTTGTCTGAAGTACTGTAATTAACCACAGCAATTTGTCTCACGCATTTGCACCACCCAAATGCGTGAGATCTCATGCATTTTGACTCTCGTAGGTTGGCATCTCTGAGATATGCAAATGACAACACACTTACGACATAGCTCTTGCTTGAGGAAAATTTTGTGTGACAAAAAAGTGATTTGCTCGATCTTGACCAATAAGAACAGAAAAAGCGCATATGCGACGAAAGCTAACAAAGGCAACACACTAAATAGACCCGTAGATAGAGCCAAGTGATCAGATCATCTCTTGCATTAGCAGCCGTACACAATATTATGTAACTGTTCTGTAGTAAATTTTTGAGATAAAATGACATTTTTATGACCTTTAAGTCAAATTTGATACCATAAGTTGACTCGGGTGAATATGTCAGCTGGATGGCTGGAGGTTTGCGTTTGCGTTGATGTACGGTTTGTTGTCGCTGTGTATTATTGCATTGATCACTTGTTTTGAAGACGCAGCAGACGGGTCAGGTATTGTTGTACTGAGACAATAAAAACACACACAGTTGGACGTTAGGCCAGACTGTGTTAAGTTGTTGGATTATGAAGAATTATAAAAAAATAATAATACAATTTAAAAAAAAAAAAAATTGCATCAGAGCCCCCAAAAAACCAAAATCATAACTTTACAATTGCTTCGTTAAATATTGTTCGGATAAATTGTATGTTGATTTCATGAATTTTAATCAAAAATACAAAAATATACAGTAAAGCAACTTTTATTTAATTTTTTTTCAGACCGCCGCTCTCTAAAATTTCCTCCGTTGACATGTAATTCAACAAATAAAAAAGGTTGACGCAAGCTTTAATTGCTTTGAACTTGTTACATTGAGTACATGTTCGTTCACCGAGTTCGTTGTGTCTGCGACTATTGTCTTTTAAATGACAGTAGATAAGACTTTGTAAAAGTCGCTCTGATTACATTGCACTGAGAGGTCAAGTAACGACAATCGGAAAAACATTGAACCTGGCCGTTGATAAGCTAAACAGTTCATTAAAGATAAAAGAAGTTTTTTCATATTTCCAAATGAAACACAGATGGCTCAGTATTGGTCAGAAGAAATTTATTGGGGATGTCGATCTTTGATTTGTACATGTCAAATTTTTGACACTACTTCCGCTGAGTGCATTGAGACAATATGGATTGTAATTAGTCACAATGGAAGTGTCACATTCACAATAGGTCTGAATGCTTTGACCAGTCAGCTGGAGTCTGTGCCCCTATAAAAGGCAAACTTTGCAGACTAATTTATTCATTTCTTCCTCTGTCACTGCACAGAGAACATCCAGACTTTTTTCACTAGTCCAGCCTTGTGTGCCCATGTACAGGCGTTACTGTAATCTCTTCAGTGGCTAATGTCCAAATGACCGAGCAGTTTCAAATTCTGTGACTTTATCTATTCTTTCATCTTTAATGTCAATGCGACATTTTGTCGTGCGTGACATGTTTAACCTCTTATTTGACCCTCGCCCAAATAAAAAAAAAAAATTAAATTAAATTAAAAAAAAAAAAAAAATTAATCCAAACATATGTACTGACTTACGAGAAAGAAACGTTCATGTACGGGCATACGACGTCCAGTCATACATTGATGGGATGTAAATGATGAGAGCATTTTATTGGATTTTAAAAATAGAATCATGCATAGGGGTAAACAGCAATGAAGTGACAATAAATTTAATGTGGCTATCGTGTGCATTCTACCGTTTGCTGGTATTTTGTTGACAACATCCTGTTTCTTAGGAATTATTTTTTAATTAAACCAGAACTTCAAAACAAGTTGACCTTCAGAATTGACTAAAAAGTTTAAAAATAAACATCTTCCTTGTCATACAAGTGACATTCCAGTGTTTTACATGTGAAAGCTAAATCTAATTTAAAACCGACTCAAGTGAGTGAGCACATGTTCATTGCAGTAAAGTGTGTACGTCCAAAATTTAGCGCAGCTAAAAGGTAATCGGAGTTCGACTTAAGTCAGCCACCGAAAAGGATCCAGAAATTTGCCTGTATCGACGAGAAAGATCTGTGGTTTTCTCATCCTGTTATTTAATAGTGAGCTGAGCTTCAGGGGGTCACTTTGGTTCAAAGCCACCCGGTACGGAGATTAAATAATTTGGCATGAGGCTTTGTACACTTACAGGTTATGTCTCTCGTTTGACTAGTTTTAACAGGGGTATAGAGGGAGGGCGGGGGGGGGGGGGGGGACCAGTGCAAACCCCAAGGGGTTTGAACAGGCCTC